>LAVV01010720.1:7964-28641 GCA_001263375.1 Puccinia sorghi
CGTACCTCATGCTACATTTCAGTTTGAGAGACAAATACACTCCGGAAAAAAGCCAAGGCCCACTGCAAAAAAGCACCAATATTAAGAACCCCCAAGACTATCAGCTCGACAAGCCCAGAAAACAAGGGAACCAAGACAAGAAAAGTAAACAATCTGAGCAAGCTAATCGACAGGCCTCCTTCCTTTTCCACGGATTAAATTCCTTCACTTTTCTCAGTCCTGAAGTCCAAAGTGCGTTGCACAAACTACTGAACATTCGCACCAATCTTGTAACTCGCCACGCAGGTGATCCTGTCTGCCAACTTTATGCCAAAGACTTCATGTTATGCAGTGAGCGTAGTTGAAGTTCAGTTGTAGACAGTTTTGCATTGTGTTTCTTAAGTTCTCATATCTTCAATGTGACTCCCCATCCTCCACTCAATTTGAAAGTGTTTACTGTAGTGTCATTTATTTATCCATGGTGTTGGTTCTGGTGATGCAACCTTGGTTTGAAACAGCCGATGAAACCTTGGCTGGCTCGACATAAAATTGGTTTTGCTTGATTCAACAACAGCTGTGCTCAATGCAATTTGCAGCTTTGATCACCAAAAATCTGTGCCTACAATTGACCGGACTCTCCGGGAACTCTCCGGGGAGGTACAGTTCAGACATTAATCAAAGAGGTTTCTTGCGTCCTGTGGTGACCTAATGCTCTGGCAAGTCTGGTCACGTTTACTCAGATTTTTATAAATTTCTGTCAACAGTCTTGTCCTCCTGAAGCAAAGAAGCAGATTGATCCAGGTGGTGCACCGACACAACGTACAATTCCTGTTCCCTGCAACACTGCCTTCTCAATCGCAGTGTCAAATTTTAGCTTGTGTGCTGGTGGTTTAAACCCTAGCAAACGTGATTCTACAATACCACGTGGCACACAACTAGTTATTTCCAATGCACTGGTAGAGTGTTTCCGTTGTACCTCTTTGAATCCGAGTCCTGGGACAAATGCGTCACTCAAATTATGTCCTCAAACACCTCTTTTGGTAGTCTGACAAAGGTCCTTCCTCCTCCTCTTTGTCCCTCTCTCACAAAAATAAACTCTCCTACCTCAACTCAATGAGCATAGCAAGGCCTTTTTTTGGTCTTGCTCTGTTAGTGTTAGCGCAAAACTGCTAACGGCTGCAACAAGTGTTAGCGGTTTTATGCTACACTATGTTCACGCTACCAGTAGCGTAACAGCCCCACTGTTGATAGTGCCTTATATTGCCCTCATTTTTATGTTTCCAGAGTGCAGTGCAGGAAGTCAGGGAATCTTGATCAAATTTGACATGATTGCATCACTTGAAACAACAAGCTTTGTCTAAATAACACCATGTCCATCCATGATTTCACTGAATGTGTCTAAACAACCTGTGGGTAATAATAGGGCTGTTCAAATAGACCAATTTCAATTTTGCTGATTTCATATATCAGCAAGTTTGTCCTGACCAATTGGCAGGCGCGTTGAGTTGAACTAAATTGACATAAATATCTTGCTAATTTTGTGCCCATGTGGACAGTGCTAATATGTAAGGATTCCCTTGATCATCAAAAATGATTTTTTAGAAAGTATCCTTACTGGAGGACTTCCCATCGGTCTGGATTCCTCAATTTAGATGTGCTAAATCTATATTGCAAACTCTTTTTGGTGGTGGGAACCTGGCTGTCATCAATTTTCATCACCAAACAAAGTTTGGGATTTAGAAATAGAAGCTCCAGATTAAGGAATCTGGGTGGAAGTCCTCCATTCAACCTGAGATGCACAAAATGTAAAAGATCAAAGTTGAGCATGGTGATCCTCACTGATACCATCTAGACTCCATCTTGTCATTCTGAGGATAGAGTCGACTTATTCTTTCTTAGCACTGGCGCTACTTGATCGTGGTAGATGGAATTTCTGACCCAGAGGCAGTCTTCAAGCTCAACCAACATCCTTCAAGCCCAGCACTCAAAACACTGGTGGAGTTTCACCAGCTTGAAATTTTCCAGCTGCGAGGACCACTGGATGAAGTTGAGGTAGATGAGGGCAATTGATGCCAAGTTGAACACAAGATGGGTGAAGTGAAAGTGAGAGAGAATTGGTGCTGGTGACATGTGGTCTGGATTAAGCTAGTGAAGGGCGAGTCGAGTGATCAGAACCACTGACCGCCAATCATCCACCAAGCCAACCATGGACTCATCATCGAATGCCTCTACAGCCCCTTCGAGTAAGCCTCCAATGACTCTGAACAATCCGAGGATTTGGACCAACTGGCTAACAAACCCGAGCAACATTCTTTCGATCTTTCCTTTGGACACCGTACAGCCCACGTGACGATACTCAACAAGCCAGCGGGCTCCAAGCCTCCCAAATTAACTATATGGTGAGCTCATGTCAGATAACATCCCCCGGCTTTCAGTATCTTGATCTAACCTTGTTTTGATCCCCCTTTTTTTAGGTTTGATATTGACAACGTGTGTCGATCGCAAGATCCCAATCCAGATGTTCATATATATATAATACGACCTGACTTGGTGTTGATTACGAACGTACCAATTGCTTGACTTTTTTCCGGACATGGATGGCTTGACACCAGACCTTATACTCTCGCCATTGCAAGATTAACGAGTACATGAGCGAAAAAATTCTGGCTTACTTCTTGAAATTGGGGCTGCCTGTCGAGAAAGCCCGGGAATTGCATCATAAGTCAGTCTTACTCAAATCTGGTCAGAGACGTTTCCATGATTGATTTTCTTTTTCGCTATGCTTCCCAGGTATTACAAAGTTGAGTCGCTGGACAAACAGATAGGGAGTAAGGGATCCCGGCACTAATTAGGTCATTCCAAACCCCAATCGGATCGCACAATGAGTAGGAATACGGGTTGGCTATACGAGGATTGATTCGGCACCATTCGATTGATCCACTCGATTACGATAAAAATTGCGATCTTGCGATCCCGCTGGAGGATATCCTATCACCCGATCCGAAGTTACGACAATTGTTAATGGACATCGACCGCTCGAAAGCTAGGGTATGGAAACCCTTCTCTAATTCAAGAGGGTTTTTTTTCGATGATTGGAGGTTGAAGTACTCAAACCCGTATACTGCATTTACAGGTTTGGTGTATTACCAATGCCTACAAAACTCATGCGTTGCGAGTGCTCAAGATTATGAATTTGTCCGACTTGATTGAAGGTGTTGTTTCATGTGATTATACAAACTTCAATTTTCACTGCAAACCCGAGAAAGGTAAGTTCTTATCCCTACTAGATTTCCTCACTTAACATTTGAGAGTAAAATGACTGATTTTTTTTTTTATAAAAACACGCACCAATCAAGAATATTACCAAGAAGCAGTAGCTAGATCGACAGGTCAAGAGCCCACAGCAACAAACCTCGACAAAGTGGACTTCACAAATCATCTGCTAGTAGATGATGCCTTGATCAACATCGTGGGCGCTAGCAAGATAGGATTTGGGTCATCTGTGCATTTTGATGAAGATTCAAACGCGGTGGTTACTGGCTCGAATTTTACAGTCAAGAGCGAAGATGGCACTCAATTTGAACGAATCACTGCACTAGAACAACTTCGAAATTTGGATGCTTGGAAAGATTTTTTCTTGAACAAGTAGACGATACACGCTCCCATCTTTCTTGTCGTTTCATTTATGTGGATCACTTGTTGAACAATTCACCCCTTTATTTTTCTTTTTTTTCTGCTCCTACCTCCCTCCTCAACTTTTTTTTTTTTGATCTAGATTGAGTTTGGCACAAAAGCTTCAATTTATTTTACCACCTCTGTTGTTGTTGTAGTACCATGATCGTCCACATTTAGACAGAATTGAGTATTCCGCCGTTGCAGTAAGCACACAGTCCTACTTAGTTGTACACGTGACAGTAAAGTTGAGTCTTTGCGCATTACTTCAGCCGCAAGGAAGTAAGGTATATAAATTCTGGTGAACTCGCATCTCGAAAGGAAAGAGGTAGAGCGGCAATGGCCGTGATGCCAAGGACCCCACGGAACCAAACAACCGCAATCAGTCGGACATTCCTAGTAAGCATGTAAGCTGGTCAAAAGCTTTCAGTTGAGCTCGGCCCGGTTTACGTGCTCTATGCTGATGAGCGGCCGCTGCCCTGAGAGGCTCCCTGATGCGCCGGAGACGGATAACCAGCCGGCTTGGCTTGCTTGCAGCTGGCTGGCAGGATGCATCTCTTGTATTTCCCTTGGGCCAGTACAGGTGCCTGCTTGGAGGGATCCAGCCACCAGGTCCAGAAACGCCTACAAACAGACTATGGACTATTCCATAGTGGCCCCATCCGATGGCGGACTTCATCAAGCACATTTGAGTCAATGTGAGGAGCGCTAAGGATGGGGCAGAGTAGAGGCACTATTAAAGCCCTTCCTCGGCATTCCTTCCCATGTTAACTCTCTCCACTCCATCCATCCATATTAGCTCCTTGTGATTGTCCATCCATCCTTTTTGTGCCCCCATCCCCCGCTCTCATTGTTTATCCTGCACTGGCTTATGCCCGCACAATCCTTTCCCACCCTGACAATTATTCCCCGTTCTTCCCCCATTGATATCTCGTTTATCCTCCAACGATGCTCGACAACAATAGCACCACTCCGCCACCAAGGGCCAAAGCTCGCTTCTCTTCTAACCTTCGTCGTTCCCTACGATCAAATTCTCAACTCACCAGTCTGCCAGAATCGCTATTTGATCCACCAGTCAGTGTACCTTTGTATATTCTATGCTCTTCAAAGATACATCAATTTTCTCTTAGTGAATACTAAAACTGCCTCCCGTTTCCCTTCGCGGCTAGCAAACACTTTTCAGCGCTCCTCTTGACATCCCTGCTCTTGTCGATTCTAACTCACCCTCTTCGACCAGTTCCATCTCCAGTCATCCATCATCACCAGCCTCCAGTACTCTGTCCCGACAATTGAGCCCTCGACAACGTCGCCATGCATCGTCCGTTTCCCAGCTCATAACATTCAGAGCTGCTTATTTTTTGGAAGATCGGGATCATTATTCCAACAATCCGGGAGAGCTATGTTTATCCCATGAAATGACCTCTGATGAAACATTAGGACAGAAAGATGAATTGCCAAGTGCGCCACTCTTTGGCATCCCGGCTGCACCAAGGTCGACAACAGCAGCATCTGATGATGTTCCGCGCGCTTCCCTCAACCATTATTCGAGCCACATCAAGAAACCTTTACGGTCGGAGCTGTATGTGGATTTTGCGGAGTGTGTGGACTGCTTACCGGAGTTCATGTACAATCCGGACGAGTTGGGTGGTTCGAGTTCCATGCAATGCTTCACGACGGCCTCTGGGAGCAGTCGGCCCGAGATTTCGCTGCGCCTTTCCGATGGCGATGTGCCACCGGCAAACGGCTGGGAGTACACCAGCCATGAGGATTCCTACTGCTCTGAAGCTTATCCTCCGGAGCTGGGCATGGATGACTCGCCGACGCTTGGCTACCAGCCGGAGTTTCCTGGCCCCGCACCGTCAACCTCTGCACCCACATTGGCCCACCGACAGAGCGACCAGAGTCATTCAAGTCGATGTCGCATTGTCAACCCTGGTAGCTTGTTGATCCCCCTCGACTATGACTATCTGACCTCCATCCTTGACACCCCCCGTCCCATCGAACACGAAACTTTCGCCGACAGCTTGGTCGGCATGGCTTACTGAGAAGGCCTCAGACAAACTAAAGATTAACCTTACACACAAAAAAAAAGAAGAAAACTTGATGCTCTGATTAGATCTCACCCTTTTCTTCTTCTTCTGAATATATCTGGTAGTATCAATCATAGAAACACCAAAGTAAAAGTTCCAGATAGTCTTATTGTTATTCCTAAGCATCAACATGATGATGCGATGTCGTCTAGTTTTAACTAGCTAGCTGTTTTTGGCTAACCTCGAGGAGGGCCTCTCTATTTTATTTTTGTTCATTTAACGTTTTGTTAGTTGCAGTATTGTAAGTATCAGTGTTAGTTTTTTCAGTCCCTGGGGGCTATCTAGCTTCGTGTAATCAATGCTCGTTTTATCATTGAAACATTTCCCTTCCTTTTACGTCAAAGGATAACAGCTTTGATAATGCTGAGGTATTTGGAAAAAATCAGTTGGGTGTAATGCCGAATTGGTTATTTTTTGAGCCGTTTGGACTTGGTATACTTGTCGGTCGCTCGACGTCGCCACCCGCTCAAGCAAGCTCCGGGGCCCCTGCATCCCCCTCGGTCGACCCCACGAGACTGACTGCAAGAGCTCCCGGGGATTACCCCCGAGTTTTGCTCGTATCACCGTCTCTCTCGACTCTTGGCTTGTTGTTCTCTGCAATCAACTCGCAACCATCAAGAACCCAACACAAAGCCCAGCATCGTCCCTCAAACGAGAACGAACAAGAGCCGATCTCTGAAATAATCTCAAGCAAAACGATTGGCTTCACCCATCCAACAGACAAACCCAATCTACCACTTTTCTAGCTCGATCGCGTCTCGTCTACAGGCCACATTTCAAAATCCAACCCGTCGTTCTAGCACCTCCCTTCAAGAAAAATTATGTATCGGGTCAAAATTCATTGAAACTGCTGAAAAACAATAAAAAATTATCACCTGAGTCAAGCTGCACAAAAGATAATTGACTGAGAGAGACCAAATCAACGCTCCCTCAGTACACCGACCCGCAAACTGCTGTTGAAATCAGAATTCGTTGCCGGCTCGAGGTAGCCATTTGGATCGGGCAGCCCTGAGTGTCTCAAACCTCTTCACAATGGCCAGCAATCCCATTCCTCCCCAAGACACCGCGGGTACCCCTTCTACCGCGCCAACACCTACTCCTGTCACCACGCCCAACGCTACATCCTCAAAACAACCACTCGCGATCCAGCATGGGGGATCGAATAACGCGTCTTGTTCTCCCGCCCCAGGCTCTTCTACTGCCATTACTCTCTCTAACACCCCTGCCCCAGTGGATTTCGAAGCACTCGTGGCCAAATTGTTGGATCCTAACGGCGGTCAGTCCCTCTTTTTAACTGACTGACTATATATTATCTCGACATTTATCACCGCCTCCTCCTCCTTTCCCCTCAGACATCAAATTAAAAGTTCATTTACTCACCGAGCTCAGAGAGATGATCGATCTATGCTCAAGAGACGCGGAATTCACGAAACACCTTGATGTGATCATTTCAGCCATTGTCGAAATTCTTTCCAGCACTCGTCCAGTCTTTATGACCTCGACTTGGGATTACGTTAGTAATTCAAAACCTTTACAACGTTTTTTTTTTCTTTTAGATGATTTCCTATGTTTTTCAACCTTCTTCGATGATAATTCATGTATTGATGAAACCCACTGGAATTTGCTATATTCCTAGAAATATCGCCTTCTCCTTCTCGATATTCTGTCCCGGGTATCTGCACACGAAGCTATGAAGACACACGCGTTGAAAGTGATGAATCTTCTCATCGACATTGTCCGACACGACAATGAAGAATCGGCGGTCCTATGCTTCAAGCTGGTTGTTGATCTTTACCGAGCATCCAAAGCCTCATTGGAATCGACAGTAGCCCCCTTTTTCCAAACCATTTTGGAAATGTATGGTCTCGTGCCAGCCACGACCGAGGAAACTTTTGGCGATATCAAGACTGATAAAAACCAGCACGATGGCGTACCCACCCCACCCGATGGCGCCACTCATCTCACTCCAGATCAAAACAAAGCGGCTCCTGACAGCGGCAAAGCAAACCTGATGCGGAGGACCGCAAGTGGAAACCCAAGTATTTCGGGGACAGGTCCACTCACTGGATCGGATTCCACCTCTGCCGAAGCGATTAGGGGTATGAAATCTTTCAAAGCCCTGCAAGAATGTCCTGTGGCCGTAGTCTTTTTGCTACAAACATACAAAGCTACCGTTCAACCTAATCTACCCGCTTGCTTACCCATCATTTTCAAGGTGAGTTCTTACTGTTGGATATTGATCATCTCTTCTTCATCCCTCATTTCACCCATCGGCTCGTTCACTTAATTTTTTCTTCTTTTTTTGGTCCTCAAATTCATTCCCAGTTTTTGAAAACATCTCCTCTACCCCAAGTTATGTGGCATGGGATTGTTGCTGAACGTGCTCAAGCTCCATTTGTTGGCGTTGCGCCGACTATTACCAAAGCTGGCAAACGAACTCAGTACACTGAGCTGATGGTTGCTCAAGTCAAGGTGGGCATTTTTCATTTTTTCTTTCTTTCCCTCGTTGTTCTTGATTCAGCTGGACCGTGGAAGGTCGAGTTGATGTGCTCTGTTCACATGGATTCTCAAACCGGCGCCTTCCCAGGTCATGTCTTTCATAGCATACGTTATTAGAGCTCAGTCACCGCTGGTTCAGCCATTCGCAACCGAGATCCCGCAAATAGTCATTCGTATACTCAAAGATATCCCACCTGAGTCGGCACTCTCTCGCCGAGAAGTCGTCGTTGCCCTGCGTCACATCCTCGGCACTGAGTACCGCTCCTTATTTATCCCATATCTGAATGACCTCCTCAATGTTCGAATATTCATGGGTACCGGGATCACTTCGTTTGAAAGCCTGCGTCACTTGGTTTACAGCACTCACGCCGACCTCATTCAAAATATGAAGCCGGAACTTCAAGGCAGCCACATCAAAACGGTTCTGATGAACTTCACCGAGGTCTTGAACGATCCGACTTCCACAACTATGACGCAAGCCATGGCCGGGAAAGTCATTTATAGCCTTGTCGAATTAGTTGGCTCACATCGCTTCGAAACTCATGAGGCCATACGACTTTCTCGATGGTTAATGGAGAGCTTTGTCCGGAAAATAGAGGCGATCGCTGACTTTCGAGCATATCAAATGAAGTATCAAACTGATACACAAGAAAAATTGAGTAGCCCAAATCGCATGAAGGATGAAGGACTTCAAGATAAGGGCAAAGGAAAACAAGCAAATGTCCCCAGTTCATCAGATGCTCAATCGAAGCCTTGCGCCGCCGAAAGTGGTGGTCGACTAACACAGCCTGACAGGAGCCCAGAGGAGGCTGAAGACATTCTCATCGAACGAGGAAAGATTCTTGGCGGAATCTCCGCCGTCCTTGAACCACCACCTGATCAGTTTAAGGGTAGGCTTAGGTTGACTTGCAACCCCTCAAATTTGCCTTACTGACTTGGTGGTGTGTTTTTCTTGGCTCAGATCACACATTCGGTCGACGCGTTATTGTTCGTTCTTGTATTACAAGCTTCCAAATTTTGTTTGGAAATATGAAGAAGATGGATGCACCATTGCCAAACGCAATGCTCTTGGGCCGATTGCTGACAGCTGCGATACGGTGTTTCGGGATTTACGAGCATCGTCGAGAAGTCAGGGAAATGAAGGAGGTCGTGGACTGTTTTGTCTCCATGTTTACTCATGCCGATTTAGTTCTATTTAGTGAAACCTTTGAGCCCTGCATGCCGCTGCTGATGAAGGAACTACGATCAAATTCCGATTTGCTAGCCTTTCCGCAATATTTCTTGGCTTGTCCAGTTCTATGCAAAGTCACGATCGGAATCACTTTACGGCACATAATGAAACAGCTACATGAGCTTGGCCAAGACAAACAATCCGCAGTCATCGTGAAGCTTCTCAAAATGTGCTTCTTGGCAGTCAACATGTTCCCAGATGTTGAAGCAACACTACAGCCTCATCTGAGTCGTCTCATTATGGATTCTCTGCGATTCGCCTCCTTCTCAAATGAACCTGGACAATACTACTCAGTACTACGAGCGTTGTTTCGAGCTATTGGTGGTGGCCGTTTTGAAATTCTGTACAAAGAAATCTTACCACTTATCCAGGTCTTACTGGAAGAGTTGAATGTACTTCTAAATGCCACCAACGACCCTAAGGAAAGGGAGTTGTTCGCGGAACTGTGTCTGACGGTCCCCGTTCGACTGAGCGTACTCTTACCCTACCTCACCTATCTAATGCGGCCTCTAGTCATCGCCCTCCAAGCAATCCCTGACCTCGTCTCTCAAGGATTACGAACCTTGGAGTTATGCGTCGACAACCTGACCCAGGAATTTTTTACCCCGTTAATGGCACCGGTCGTTCATGATGTGATGACGTCTTTGTGGAGACTATTGAAACCTCTTCCTTATAATCCTCAACACGCCCCTGTAGCTTTACGTATACTTGGAAAGTTAGGAGGACGAAACCGAAAAGTCTTGCGCCCGAAAGCGATAGAGTGGAAGCAAGTCGATGCTCAAGGCTGCTACCTACCAATTAAGCTAGATGGACAACAAAGAAGCCTAACCCTTCCTCCCCTTGTTCAATTAGCGGCTCGACTCATGCGACGCGGGGACATTCACTACAGAAGGAATGGATTTGCATTTTTGAAAAACATTACGCCTATCTTTTTATCAATGGTCAGATTCACATCCCTATCTCTTCCACCTCACATGGAACCGTCTTCCTTATAAGTTTCTATGCTTGATTTTCTTCTTCTTAGGGATACGGACAAGGGGAACGAGAAGAAACCTTTTCCGTCTTATTAAAAGGATTGTTTGATGCCACTCGAGTTCCGGAATTCTCTGCCGATGCCGAAGCTCATCTTTCCTCCCTTTTCAAACACATATTCATCACTGAAATCTGGCAAGACCCTGATCTCAATCCTGATCAAGCACGTTATTCGCTTTCTCTGACCAATACGATCATTGATGCGTTGATCGACAATCTCACCGTTGCCACCGACCAAGTTCACCTCCAGGCTGCGTCTCAATTCACATCAACAGTTTTCCAAAAGCTCTTCCAACGTGCAAAAACCCCGCCATTTCCAAAGGAAGAAATATTGAATCTGGCCAAAAGAACACTGTGCATGAAGGCCAGCTCTTCCTGCTACGATCATTACTGGCCCCGCAAGTGCGCTGGACATCAAGTTCTGTCTATACTGGTGAATGACACAGAGACGAATGCCAGTTGGATCATAGATTATGAGCTGGACATTATCAGGGCTCTGCTCTTTCTTCATAAAGATGCCCCATCCGCCACGGAGAAAATCTTGGAGGGACCCACAGATACGCTTCTAAAGCTCTTGAGGATCTGTCATAACCCTTCTGACGTCCCTATTCCATCCGAAATGGCGGCTAAGCTTAACTATTTCGTCGGGCTATTGATAATCGAATTGTGTAGTCAGACCAGCGGAGTTAGGAGGGTGGCGCAACTGGCTTTGCAACTAATTAGTGAGCGAACCCAGAAACCGATGCATGAACTGCTAATGCCAGCTCGGGAACGGTTATCGCCGATATTTGGGAAGCCTTTGCGGGCGCTGGCCTTCCCCATGCAGATAGGGCACCTCGATGCTTTGACGTTCTGCGTTCGATTGGAACCTCCGCTGTTCGAGTACAGCGATCAGCTCATGAGAATACTGCAGGAGGCACTCGGGATCGCCGATGCGGATGACGTGGCATTGATCGGAAGGACAAATCAAGTCAAGACAGCCAAGGCCCTAATCGAATTACGAGTCGTTTGTTTAAGGTTTTTAGCCGCCACCTTACGGTTGCCTGAAATGCGTCAACAATCAGCAACCAAGGCCAAAATTCTTTCTGTTTATTTTCAATCCTTGTACGCCAAGAATGTTGAAGTGGTCGATGCGGCGCATGCAAGCCTGAAAGAACTACTAGCCGGCGGTGGAAACCGACTGCCAAAAGACTTATTGCAAAGCGGACTACGACCAGTTTTAAACAATCTTTCGGACCACAAGAAGCTCACCCTTCCTAGCTTGCAAGGTCTCGCACGTCTAGTAGAGTTGCTCACCAACTATTTCAAAGTAGAAATTGGATCCAAACTACTCGATCATTTCAGGCAACTCTCAGATCCTCAGACACTTGCCGCGGCCGCCTTATCATCGTCACAGGAGAGCGGGGTTTTAGAAATTATGGCCGGCGTGGTGAATATCTTTCACTTGCTAGCTGCCCCAGCAGCTGGGGTTTACTTACGTGACATGATCGCATACGTGGTACACGTCGAGACGATACTCAAGAAAGTGACTGCAAGCCCATTCACCACGCCACTGTCCCTTTATATAGATATTTACCCTGAAGAAGCCGGCACGTACTTCTTACAAAGATTGGAGGATGAAAGGTGTCTGAATACTTTGAAATGGGTCTTACTCAGTGATCATTCGAAAAACTTTAGAGATTACTTGAGACGTGGTGCTATGGTATGGCTCCAACAAAGCTATACCGCCAGTGTCAGAAAGGGTTTGCATGGTACGGTAGTCTTGCAGCAGTTAGTCGCCAAAGAGCCCGAGTCGATTGCAACTGATACGGAAATCGTCCATGCTCTCAGCCAAAGATGGGTATCCGAGGGCAGGAAAACACGACTGGCACTCGGAATCGGCGATGATCGTTTTGCTCAGCTCCGCGAAGATGTCATATCAGTCGAAATCATGATGACTTGCCTGAAGACTCACCCCAGTGGGAATATTGACTTTCTATTTCATTTGGCTGATGTTCTGGATGCCGATAGAATAATTGAATATAGCCATATTGTCCGATTTTACAATGATCAAGTTCTGAAAAGTACAAACGTCACCTACAAGTCGGCCATCCTCTTGCGCTTTCTTGATATCATCAACAACGATGACGTCCGCCCACAACAGAAAACCGCGATCCTACGGCACTTGATCAATCCTCTCCTGTTGGTAGCCTTTCAACGGGGTGAGAAGGAAAAAGATATCGTTGATACAGAATACATTAACAAAGTATACCTCGTCATCTGGAGCGCATTCATCCCCAATACCAATGTCAAGCCCATTACAACCAATGATAAATTAGATGTCGAATTACTGCACATGGCCAGCTTAATTATAGAATATCGACATGCCTTGGTCGCCGATCAGAGGAAAGAAATCATCAAGTTTGGCTGGTACTTCTTGAGCTTAAGGGACGACCCAACGGTCAAGAACGCGGCCTACATTTTGATATCTCGTTTTATTACCGTTTATGATTCTCCAACAAAAATCGTCAGTCAGATCTGGATTGCTTTGCTCAAGCTACATACCAGTGAGGCCAAACATATGGCACAAAAAGCCTTGGATATCTTGCTTCCAGTGATACCCAAAAAATATAAGGATAGTCCCTCCGAATGGATTCGATTGACGAAGCGCACGTTGAGCGAAGAGGGCCAAAACCTGCCTTTCTTGTATAGTTTCTACTCAGCTGTTGTTCGGAACCCGGAGCCTTTTTTCACCCACCGAGATGTTTTCATCCCCCACATTTCAGCTGCGCTACCCAGATTAACCGTCAGTGGAAGCTCTAATCATGAAGCGCGAACCCTTGTGGTGGATCTGATAGAACTCATTGCTCGATGGGAGCAGCAACGCATTGAGGGGACCAACAACAAGGAGGATACCAATCTTGTCGTCGAACCCGCTAGTCGTGCCCAAAGTGTGGACCCGGAACAACAATCCCCCTCCAAGCGAATCAAGTTAGATCATCATCAACCTAGCACTCCAGCTCCATCCGCAGGTGGTTCTGAACTGATGCTAGGAGCATACAACGTCCCATATCCGATCCGAGACGCGATCGTTAGCACCCTCATTCGTTTGATTACCATCTCTACCGAGCAGCCGTCGAAGAACTCGCTGCTTACTAGAGCCCTGTCGTTGATGAGACTCATCTTGACTAAGGTGTGGCCAGAGGTGGAAGTGAAAGTCAATTTTTTCCAACGTGCTCTCTCAACGGATATCACCGACGCAAACCTTGGAATCGTCTGTAATACCGCTGAAGTTCTGAATATTGTCTTAGCCAACAAGTCCGATGAATGGCTTTTAAACGATTTAAGCTTGGTTCAAACTCTGGTCGAGAAGAGTGTCAGCTCTAAGTATGACGATTTGTTGAAGGTTCAACGGCCACTAGTGAATAGATTGTTCCGCATCTTACCTGTTGATGCTCCAACTACCTCGGACCTAGAAGATGGGGAGACAGAAAAGATAAGCGCCGCAGTTACTGCTTTTAAGCAATGGGCCAACTCGACCATCAAAGAAGGATTAAAGGAACCGCGCATACATGAACATTTATGTTCCGCGCTGGTACTCCTGCAGGCTTTCGATCAATCTCAGCCTTCGAAAGTGGATGTCTACATCCCTGACATCGTTCGCAACTTCACCCGCGCCATGCGTGATCATTTAGCAGCGGCCCAAGCGGATATTAACCATCCGACAGTCGAACAAACTAGATTTCTGATCGAAGGCCTGTGTGACTTGATGAAGACTCGCGTTGCAACAATGGGCGAAAATCGACTCTATCTTTTGTCGGGGCTTGTTCAACTAGTAGAGAAATCTCCCAATGTGGCACTGTGTCGTTACATCCTGAGCGTTCAGCGAAAATGGGTTGAAGATAAGGATGCGCTCCCGACATCTAAAGAAAAGGCAACGATGTTGGTCAAGATGATGAGCTATGAACTCAAGGGCGATGAGGATTTACTGAATGAGTATCTCAAGTTAATCTTAGATATCTATGTTTCGAGCAGTTACTCGAGATCTGAATTCACCGTGAAGCTTGAACCAGCTTTCCTCTTGGGCTGTCGCAGTCGAGACCCAGAAATTAGGACGCAATTCATGGCAGTGTTTGATGATAGCATCCGACCAGAACCCTTTGCGCGATTGCAGTACCTGATTGGAGTTCAGAATTGGGAACCGTTAGCCGATATTAACTGGATACATCATGCATTGGATATCTTTCTGGGCTCAATTGAAATGAATGAGCCGGTTTTGATCCAAGGCCGACTTCCCTATCCGCTCCCAGACTCACCCGAATTCTTCAATTGGGCCGAATCGATCAAAATCAGCCACATCATCAATTCGGCTAGGCAGCTACTCTATGCAGACCCAGCGGAAACCGAAAAGGTTTGGATATCCCTGTTCCAAGCAGCTTGGACTACATTTTCTAAGCGCGAACAAGCCGATTTAACCCGATACTTGATTCATTTGTTCTCAAAAGAATATTTGATGAAAGCTGTTGATCGTCGACCTAATGTCGTCCAGATCATTTTATCCGGTATCAGAGGTTGCAATCCTACAGTTGTGCTACCTCCTCACTTGGTAAGATACCTGGGGAAAACATATGCTGCTTGGTATACTGCGATCGAAAACCTCCAGGAAGTTCTGGATGAGGTGGTCGATTTCAATCAAGACGCTCAAAACACAGGTCATAACGAAAATCGACATCATCATCCTGAGAGCAGCCGCGAAGTAGCCGGTGAAGCTTTGGCTCAATTGTATGCGGAATTAGGCGAAACTGACATCTTTTACGGTCGTTAGTATTGCTCTTTGGTCAATTTCTTTCTCAACTTGCTGATCAATTGAGATTTTTTTTTTCCCGGACCAGAATGGAGACGCAAAAGTCTATGTATCGAGACTAATGCAGCCATGTCATATGAGCAAATAGGTGAATGGGAAGCGGCGGAACAAGCGGTGAGCTCATATCTACCACCCGCCCTACGAGTCCTAGATCTCCAATATCTTCCTGGCAGCTAAATATGAAAAACACACACATCTACCTTTCCTGGTGTCTTTTTTATTACAGTATGAGATCGCGCAAGAGAAAGCTAGAGCCAATATACTGCCTTTCGGCCAGGGCGAATATAATCTTTGGGAGGATCATTGGGTCCTTTGTGCTTCAAAAATTCAGCAGGTAAGTCCAACCAATAATAAGCTTTCTTTTGTTTTCGTTCGAGATTAAATGACTGATGCGATGGAAAAACAAAACTTGTCGGAAGTGGGAGTTTCTAAGCGATTTAGCCAGGGCTGAGCATAATAGCGAATTGTTACTTGAGTGCCAGTGGAGACAAGCTGACTGGTCTGCCGAGCATGAAAGTATCGAACTTGCAATCGCAAGCCTTCCTTCGCAAAGCATCCGAAGGACTACATTTCAAGCTTACCTTACGCTTCTCAAAAGTCACATGGGATTGTTCGTCGATGAACATCGTGCCGAATTTACTAAAATCTGTGACGAAGGTATTCAGCTATGTCTACATCAATGGTTTAGATTACCCGAAATCGTCACAGAGTCCCATATTCCCTTGCTACAAGCATTCCAGCAGTTTGTTGAACTTCAGGAAGCATCTCAAATCTTCCACAGCCTGACAACGACAACGAGTCAAAATCTTGAAGCTAGATCCGCCGACCTGAAACACGTGTTACAAACTTGGAGGGAACGGTTACCAAATCCGTGGGACGATATCAATATCTGGAGCGATCTCGTTGCTTGGAGGCAACACGTCTTCTCAGCCATCAACAGAACTTATATTCCTTTGATTCAATCTAACGTAGGCGCCAACACGCAATCTTTTGCCTATCGAGGACATCACGAGACGGCATGGATGGTCAACCGTTTTGCGCACGTAGCTCGCAAGCATGGCTTATCGCAACTGTGTAAGGACTCTCTGACGAGAATTTACACACTACCCAACATCGAGATTTCGGAGGCTTTCCTTAAGCTATGTGAACAAACCAAGGTTCATTTCCAACATCCTGAAGACCTCGCCTCTGGCTTCGAGATAATCAGTCACACAAACTTGATGTATTTTGGACCTTCGCAAAAGTCCGAATTTCATACTATCAAAGCTATGTTTTTGGCAAGGTTGAATCTCCACGAGGAAGCTTCGCAAGTTTTCAATCAGGCTGTTAGCACTGACTTCCAGTATCCTAAAGCTTGGGCTCAATGGGGTGCCTACCAAGACAAGTTGTTCGAAAAGTCTCCTGAAAATCTGCAGCTTGCCGCCGGGGCAGTGAACTGCTACCTTCAAGCTTCCGGTCTTTACAAAAACGGTAAAGCTCGAAAATTGTTGATTCGAATATTATGGCTAATCGGAATGGATGATGCCAATGGGACAATCGGCAGAGCATTTGACAACTATAAAGGAGATATCTCGATTTGGAATTGGACTTATTTCATTCCACAGCTACTCTCCTGTCTTTCTGCGCCCCGTGAAGCACGCTATGCCAAGGCATTGTTGACCAAGATAGCTAAATCGTTTCCACAGGTGAGTCAATTCTCTAATGGTGATTCTTTTTATATTTTATTCCAGATGACACTAACCAATCATGAGAGTGGAATTCCAGTCCCTATTTTTCTATCTGAGAACCACAGGTGACGAGCTTCTACCGCAAAAACAAAAAGCATATAACGCCGGCTATAGGGGTGTTGGTGCCGCTCTCATCAATACAGTCAATCACGAAAATAACTCGTCTCAGACCCAACCCCCCACATCCGCCCAACCGGACGGATCTTCCAACACAAGCGCGACTCTCGCCCCCAACCAACCTCAGAGCAGCACTCCACCCACACCTCTGCCGTTTGAACATATAGACGACATCATGGGCACGTTGAAGACGCAATTTCCTCTCTTAGCTTTGTCCATGGAAATGCTGGTGGACCAGCTTTTTCAGCGGTTCAAGGCACCACCAGAAGAAGATGTTTACCGGTTGATCAGCGCATTGTTACAAGAGGCCCTCGCAGTAGGTCCTCATAATGCTATTTTCGATTCATGTATGGATTCCTTGAACTTAACAGTTTCATTTTTTTTTTTTTTTGGCTGCTCCTCTTGTTTCTTTTTAGTCGTACATTCAGAGAGCCGGAAATCCTAACGACGATCTACAATTACCCGATACTCTTAAAATCAAGTTGGCAAAATTCTCTGAAAACTTGGGCAAAATGCCAATGCAGGTAAGCTACATCCATCTCGTATAACTCCATCTCGTATAACTAAGGAAGTGGAAGATATTCATGCGGAGTGGAACGAGTGACTTGAGCAGCCGCTAACCTTATACATATATTTCAGCCGCATTTCCATAGAGATTTTGTCGAAACTTCCATGAATTTAAGAGCCTACGTAAACAAACTTCAAGAGTGGCGACTGACGTATGAAAAAAATATAGAAAAGAAACTTCGAAAATCAAATCTGGAAAACGCCAGTCATTGGATGATTGAATTCCAATACCAGAAATTTGATGATGTCGAAATCCCCGGACAATACTTGAAGGTACGCTTTTCTCAAGTTGACAAGAATAAATTCATGGTTGGATTGCTAATGAGGGTTTCCCATAACTTCAATGCAGAGATTCAACGACGATAACAATGCGCACTTCGTTAGACTCGTGCGATTTTCAACTGTATACGGTTATCATCGTCAGAAGGAACATTGGTTTCGTAGAATAACCATGATCGGGCACGATGCTAGTCAGCATTCGTTTGTTATTCAAATGCCAGTGCCCAGGTCTAGTCGACGAGAGGAAAGAATTATGCAACTATTCAGAATGTTAAACTGGTTGGTCAATTAACTTTCGTTTCGTTATCTTCTACCTTAAGCTGACGGACCTCTGTACAACGTTAGCACACTATCACGTCGAAGAGAAAGCCGCTCTAAGGATGTCTCTTTTACGATACCAGCTGTGATTCCATTCGCGACAAACATCAGAATCATGGAGAGTAATGTAGCGCATTGCACACTCCAAGAAATATTTGAATCATACTGCCAAGAAGCTGGAATGTCGAGAGATGACCCTTTGATTGCTTACGCCGAAAGGTTGAGAACATTTGGATTCGAGGGTGTAGAGGTAGTGCCAGATTTCCTTTTGTCAAGGTTAGTGGGAAAAACAATGAATTGACATAATTGCCTATGTTGTCGACACCTCAGGATGTTAATTCCATTACTACCAAGCTCGAGATTGGCGATGAAATCACTGCAAAACTCATGCCGGATTGTATACTAAAAAACGTTCGCCATTCCCCCTTCATGAACCTGTTCATGTCATCAACATCCTTCTAGAATTTAGGCTCACAGAATACAGCACAAACTTGCTTTGCAGTATTTTTACAAGAGCATGAAAACCGCTGGAGATCTATGGTATTTCAGAAAACGAATGACGATCCAATATGCCAGCTTTATCTTCATTAGCTACATCTTCAGTCTCAGTCTTCGAACTCCACACCGGATAACGTTTGATCGCTCCACTGGTGCCGTTTTCACAACTGACATGTTTCCGAGTAAGTCAAACAAAGGTTTTTTTCGATTCTTCTAACCATACCAAGATGGTGGCATGTTTCTCGTGAAGAAATTCACATTATTGTTCCAATAATTGCAGGCGTTTTGCCAAATCAACCAGAATTTGGACACACTGAAGCCGTGCCATTCCGGTTCACCCCAAATATCCAACAATTCTTGACCAGACAAAATATCGAAGGTCTTCTAACAGCCTCGCTAATGGCCATCGGAAAGGTTTTGGTGGAGCGCGAAGTACGTGATTGAAATTTCCTCTCCGCCATGACATTGGTGACGAAAAGAGGGTGACGAAAGCTGATAAACAATGTTGACCGGCTCCCTTGTCGAACCCGACAAAAATAATAATAAAAAGAGTGAACTGGAATACAACTTGTCCATTTTCATCAGGGATGAAGTCTTGAGCTGGAATGCTATTATTCAGGCCAAAATGTCTGAGGATTTCAAAGTAAATGAAGCTATATCCAAAAATATTGACATTATCGTCAAAAGGTCTAGATTGTTGGCCTGTGAAATGGAGAGAAAGACGGTTAGTACCTCGATTTTTCTTCCTTCGCCCAACAGCCTCGACATTTCGTCTTGTGTGTGACAGAACTGGAATTCTTACTGATTTGTTGGTTCATATATAATCTTATCAAGATCGATCCTTCTAATCCTCAGCCCGTCTGTCAATCAATCATTGAATTAATTAATTTAGCTAGTAGTTTGCCCAAGTTATATTCCATGGATCCTTCCTGGCTACCATGGTTGTAATTGTTCCATTGTATCGTCTTTTCCGTACCTTTCCTCCCTTTTTTCAGTCTCAGGTTTTGTTTCTTTTTTGGTTGGTTCTTTTCATTTTTTATTTTCTTTGTTTCCTATATCTTGTTGTCTCGTAGTGTTTGTTAGCCATTATTCTGATGACTTCTCCTGGTTTGTATTATCCACTTTAATGCACTGTTGCTACTTATGAATGTGCTGACTGCTAGTCTGCATGTTTTTCTATGAATGAGGGGAAAATGGAGCTAAACCCATAAGGCCACTGCTCTGGGCCAGTAGCCTCTCCCAAACCCTTTATTGACAATGGGAACCTTTTTTCCCTTGGGTTATGTTTTGTGTCAGCTTGGTATATGAAACTTGGAGACTGTCAACAGACAAACCAAGTACTGACACTGTGGTGAAGGACTCTTAAAGGCAGAAATTCCTCTTTGCCACTCTCCTGTATGGATAAATATGACCAAAAGGGGTTAGACCACACTCCTGAAACACCAAACACCACTACACTGAGAGTATAAGGCAGGAGATATGGTCTATCAAGCCCGCGTGGGCACAGGCCAAAAAAAGGCAAAGTGCACTTGGCCAGCTCTAAAGAGCACTTGGCACTGTGCCTAGCAATGTTGACACCCTCCCAAGCTTTGCCTGGCACACTCCAAAGTTTGGGTTGGCTCAAGCCAGGCTTGGCCACACCCAAGCCAGAGTGCCATGCTGGCACTAAACAATGTTCAAGGGGGGGGGGGAGTATCAAATTTCTTATTTCATTTGTTGAAGTGTCAAACTAGGCACTTGTTGTGATTGAGGTTGTAGATTGCTAACTGGGGGATGTACAAAGGTGTGGAGGCTGGAGATAATCCCCCAGTTGGGAAACCCCTGG
>LAVV01010720.1:44313-62258 GCA_001263375.1 Puccinia sorghi
GGCGAGTCCCAGAGGGGGTTACAGGATCATAACATTTGCCCCTTTCTCTTGCCTCCTTATCTGAGTCATTGAGTCCTAGCTTCAACACAAAATGGTTTTTTTTAGAAATGCATCACACTCATCTGCCATACCTAATTTTACAACCCCTGCACATTCAGATTCTAAATGAAAGCATCAAGTGATCAAACAAATGCAAATATAGGTGGCAAGGTGTCATACAACCAACCCTAAAGGGGATTTAGTTGGACAAAGCACACAATGAGAGCTTCAAAGATGAAGGTCAAGATATCCTGAAGTTGTGTTGAAGATAAATTATTCAAGTTCAAGAAGAGGTTTGAAGAAGGGTAAATTAATGCTTCAAAATTGTCAAAGGTTGTTAACTTAAGTTTGAGGAAGGTAACCAACAGGACAATGGCTATTGGCAAGTTTTAATTAAGGTGCAAAAATCACAATTTTAATTAACTGAGGAAAAGGGAAAAAGAATGAGAGAAATACAAGAGCTTAAATAGGCAAAAAGGAGAGTACAAGCTCAAAGATAGAGGTGAGAGTGAAAGAGGGTCAAAGCACAGAGGGATTGATGAGACAAAAGTAAAAGCGAGGAATTATGCTTCAAAGCAAGTCAGCAAGAGGATTGATTGATCTGCTTGAATGTCCTAGGATACAATCAAAAGGGGATGAGGGATTATTGCTGGTTGAAGTTAAGGAGTACCTCAAAAAATTGAGTCGATCCAAAGAGGACCAAGTGCCAAGCACAGGCAAGGAGGGGTTATTGCCGTGCTAGCCAAAAAAGGAAAGGAGTTACCAAGCTGAGTTTCTGAGTAAACTTTGAAATTAATCCTCTTGATGAAAGTCAAAGTTGAAAATGTGTGATTGCATTTGATTTGAAAAATTCCAAGCTTTCATTGGTTGAGTGTTGCACATTGATGTAGATGATGTAGAAGTTTGGTCGAATAGTGTGTGCTTTTGAGGCAGCATTTGGTTCAAAGCTGAGCCTGATGTTTGATGTGTGACACAAGGGATGTTGAAGAATGATGCACTCACAAGGCCATCAATAGCACTGAAGAAACAGACCTCCCCTTGGATTTGAAAAAAGCCCCTTGAAAGGAGGCAGGCAGACTATTGTCCACTAGAGTAGACTGCAAGTTCTGTGACTGGTGGTAGTCCAAGAATCATGGGTGGAATGGGCTTCATGTTACCAGTCTTCCACAAACTACTACTACCTTTGCAGCTTTACTTATGATGGTGCTGAAGACCTAAACAAGACCAAAGAACAGGTTGATCCAGCCATCAGCTCATCATGGTGTGACAATAAGTAGGTAGCTGGGTGCTGTGGTAAAGACACATGTGTGCAAGTGTAGCACAAAACTATATGAAGGGTAGAGAGTGAGGTACCGTAAGTGAAAGCCCTGGGTGGCCTCAAATATTATTTTGTGTAGTTACATATGACCATGACTGAGGCCTTGTTTTTGAAGAGGAGCTCTCTCGATAAATTTGGATGGGGGCTAGACATATTTTCATACAACAATAGGACAACCTATGATATAGGTGGTTGAAACGACCAGTGCATATTGGAGGTATAACTGAGTGACGCAGCGGTTGTGACCAATGTCTAGCTACTGAGCAGCGAGCACTCATGTCTAAGCACGGGTGCATTGTATCAAGATATGGACATTCACACATCAAGCCCAACCCTGTTATGGACGAGCGGGCGAGTATGGGAGGGCTCGACAGTCGTTCAAGGGACGAGTCAAGTGGGAGGAGACGCCGACAAAAATGGAAATAAATTTACGTATAGGAAAAGATAAAAGCAAACATGTTTTAGGACAAAAAAAAAAGTGAAGCAGGAAGATCAGCCAAACATAAGAAACAGGTTAGTGGGCGTACTGGTAATCAAGTTTGAATCAACGATGGCAGGTCAGTAAGGTTAATACAGTGGTGCGGTGAAAAACATGGTGGCGTGCTTACTTTGTGAGTGTATTCTCGGGCGGTTGCTTCATACTTGGCGCGATCGGTTTTATAGAGATTGGCTATCTCCGGCACGAGTGGATCGTCCGGATTGGGGTCTGTGAGCATCGAGCAGATCGAAAGCAGGACTGGATATTGAGACAGCATATATTTAGAAACAAATATCAAGTCCCGCACAGTGACTTCATCATCAGTAGGTGTGTAAATTTCTCGAACCTTTGGCAATTGTCAAGGCCGGCGACCATTGCTCCCGAAGAATATCGAGACATATGGCACCATTGCTGTTGATGTTGGGGTGGTAAATCTTCGTTCTGAAGCAAACTTTGGGGGGCTAGGAACATTAGAATTAGGAGAGGGAGAGAGAGAGGGGGAGAGACAGAGAAAGAGAGCTTCATTAAGTATGTGTAGGATGAAGCTGAGTCGGGCCGAGAGTACAGGGACTAACTTTGAAAGGGTACTAAGAGCCAATACACACATGGTCAGGATAGGGATGAGCGATAAGGACTGGATGTAGCAATGTGGAGCGGGAGGAGTGACTCACGTCGGTAGGAAAAGTGATCATCAAGACGAAGACACCACCGGCATATGGACTATCGGCGGGGCCCATAATAGTTGCCTGCCACCTAATGGATGATCAAGCGAATCAGTTGGGTGTTTGGGGATTGAAGCGAGGGGAGAGAAGACTTAACTGGAACATGTTGTCGCCCTTCGGACCTGCAGAGCAAGACGAGGGGGGGTCTCGGCCAAGATCATGGAGTTCCTGAAAGGGGAGGGAGGTGTGAGCAGTTTAGTCATGGTGGCAGGGAAGGGAGTAGCTTACTTTGTTGATTCGTTTGAGGGCCATGGGGAAGAAGAAGAGGAAGGAAGCTAGGAGAGGGAGGTGTTGACAAGGAGGTACAAAGAGACGGAAGTAGCTGTTGTTGTTGTTGTGGTGCTGCTGACTTGGCGAGTGCAGAAGAGCAGTGAGCAGTGAAAGGGAAAGATGGCAGTGGCTGTTGGCAGTGGGCCCGTAACAGTGCGGGCGGTCATTAAAGGCGGGGGTTGGACAGCCGACGACTATCTCATGACGTCCACAGGCCCACGCGACTGATTGCTCTCTTCACATGACCTGCACTGCTCTCTCTCACTCGGTTTCTCTTTCGGTTTCCATTCCATTTCCTTCTCATTAAGTTCTGCGCCCGGCTCCTTGTGGCCTCAAGCTAAACTCATCTCGATATCGAGGTTATACATACTGATTTATATCTGAACCTCCCAACCGTGTGTCTGGATATACCAGTTCCCAGGAACGACCATATAATCCTTCAATTCTTCGGCTGGGTGAACAATATGTTATAAATATCATCAGCAGGTGGCTACCAACATCAGTCTTCAAGGGTAATACAATGGAGGGCAAGGAGGCCTGTTAAAAGATGCCAATCACCAGCACTTTTGAGCACATTGCTGTGTCTTGCAGCAACGCATGTCACCCTGCCGGCCACAGCAGATCACTGAGTACGGGTGTGGGTTGCCGTGGATGCCCCTGTTAACGGCGTTACGCATTGACATGGGTGCGGGATGGGCCAGGAGGGTCTTGAATCTCTACAGAACCTGCAAAAGCCCTGCATAATGTTATTCTTCTCTGTGCCATTGCCACTGGATAAACATGACAGGTTATGAGGGGGAGGGACTTGATGATGTCAACTGGGACAGCAGCAGCCAAGCACATGATGAGTAACTGGAAGAAGAAAGAGAATCAAGAAATGACTTGGAGCAAAGGATTAGCTGATCAGTGATTAGCCGGGTTCACGTGGGGACCTTTAACTCCATTTTTAACCCACATGTAATAAGATTGTGACATTTTTTTTCATATGCTCAGATTGGTCTAAATCACCTGAATCTGATGACCAAAAAAAATGTATGAAATTTTTACGTTTAAAGATGTTAAAAGCTGTGTAAAAGGGCCCAATGTGAACCAGGCTATTGGAAGGGAGAAGAAAGAATCCTTGAAATTCCTGCTCCAGAATAAATACAGTCAGGAAAAAGACAACTAAGAGCATGAACACCAGCTAATGACTGGTTAGATTACCTGGTTGCAATGAGCCCATTGGACAAGTTAGCTAACCAGTAACTGGACTTAAACTGCTGCTCAAGGGAGGGAGTTGACTTTTAAGAGGCATATTTTTACAAGGCATATCAATCCCTTGTAAACCACATCCATTGTAAAATTCCACATTAGTATAGCCTCTTCATAATTTCTCAAGGGTTTACTGGATTTTTTGAACTGTGTAAAAAACAATTGTAAAATTACATTGTAAATTTTTACCTGAGGGGAATGAAATCAAATTATACCCGCCATTTCTCACTAGCATTGCCCTTGAAAATAAAGACCCCTGCAAAAGGCCATGCAGGGCCCAATTAGTTCAAATTTGCAAACATTCATTTCCATGGTTCCATTTTTGAATTTCACAAGGCCTGTGAATTTGATTCCAGAGGGTTATGGGTGAGAAAATTACAAGCCTTTTAACTATTTACAAGGGATAACTTCAAAAAAAAAAAACACAAAGACAGAAAATCCAACACAGAGGCTTACAAGTAGAACTTAACAAAGGCCCCAGTTATATTTTTGGGTGCTGGATTGAGTTGGCAATGGC
This sequence comes from Puccinia sorghi, assembly GCA_001263375.1. Lineage (NCBI taxonomy): Eukaryota > Fungi > Basidiomycota > Pucciniomycetes > Pucciniales > Pucciniaceae > Puccinia > Puccinia sorghi. The sequence goes on from LAVV01010720.1 coordinate 48,909, forward strand.
ATGAAATTCTAAGTAGACCTCCTTCCACTTCTGGAAGCTTTTTTCTCCTTGGCATCCAACTTGCCTATCTTAATTTGCGGATTTTCTATCTTCATACTTGCATTTTTGGTCTTGAGAACTTTCAATCAAACCTTAAATTCACCTCAAAACTTCCTTTCATGATCCGCAGGCTTTTCAGCCCCAGTGGGTTTGGCGGGAACAGTCACATTGGCAGTGACTGCTGCTTGGGCAGTTTTGGTGGCAGCTTTGGGTGCCCCAGAGGGAGCAACAACAGCTTCCTCGGCCATTCCAGATGGCAGGCTAACAGGAGTTTCAACCTTCTTGGGTCTTCATTTGAAGGTTGGAGCTGGGGGGACCTTATCACAGGCACAGGTGATAGCCTCCAAGGTTGATCATCTGCAACGACCGACATTTCTGATATTCAGTTCGAGGAATGTTAGGGCTTGGAGGACCACTGAGGAGCATGCCAGGACAGGTAAACCAACTTTAGCATTCATGAGTGATTCTGTAATCATTGAGCTAAGTATGCATGTAATGTGTTGGTTTGTGGAGTACATTGTTTATGTACAGCTTGTGTGTGGTGTTTTGTGTTATGGTCAAGGTTAAGAATGTAGATTGCTAACCATGTACAAAGGTGCGGAGGCTGGAGATAATCCCCCAGTTGGGACACCCCTGCCAAGTCTCAGAGGGGGTTACAGGATCACAACAAAAGTTCAGTAAAAAAAATTACTATCATCAAATGTGTTCCAATTTGAACTCAATGAAAAATAAGTGTACCATAAACCTGAATAATTATTATAGATGTAACAAATTCCACATTTTAAATATACCATAATTTTTACACCCTTCAATCTGTAGGAATAGAATTTGAAAGATTGAAAAATTCATGTTTCTTGCACCCGAAAAAAAGTTAATTTAAAACTGGGAAGGCCCTTCTCCTACTCCAGCAGGCCTCAAAAGGTGAAGATGGTCCTCTGCAGCCCTTGGTCCTCTATAGGAGTACACACCATTTTTGAGGGAGTAAATGCTTGTCCACAACCTTTTTTGGGTGTAAAGGGGTGTTCCACTTGTACTGAGGCCTCAGGCAGGGACATGGACACCAATCCATGCCAAAAAGGGGTGTGGATGCCAATCCACACCAAAAAGAGGTGTGGATGTGTTCAAAGAGGGGTGTCAGTTTAGCGGGCCCCTTTCACTTTTTCCCCTCACAATTTATCTTGTTTTTATTTTTTTCTTTGAATCATTCACCTTATAGTAATATAAAGGAAGTCTGATGTGTGTCATTGTCACCCTCTTATCTCAGTAAATTGCTTCTTGTTTCTTGATTCTTCTCAATTAATCAAGAAGAATTAACACCCCTTCCTGTCTGTGTTGTCTTTGTTTTTCTTGTTCAGCTTATCTAGTCCTAGCAATTTTAAGCTCTTTTTGTCTATTCTGCCTGATCTGAACTCAATTCATCTCTCAGTTGTTTTTTATTCATTCTCTTTTCCAACCACATTTTGACCTGCTTTCACATAGACTATATATTTAGACTATTCACAAGAAATCTCATTAATGGTTCTTCTCCTTCTTTTTCCACCACACCTTGAGCCAATCCGGTGACTCTCTTTGAGTCTCTCTGCCCTTGAATCTTGATCTTCACATCTTCAACCTCCACGACTTTGAGCTTGAAAGTTAAAAACTCAACATATGTTGAGGTGGCTTGATCAGTCACCTTTGGCAGGTTATCAAACTTGGCACATGGCCAAGTTCCACCTGGCTGAGGCCAAGCTGTCGGCCACTTGCTCCTCTCACATCCATACACCCATGCTAACTTTAATTTCCACCACCCAACTTTGATCATCACCCTGTAAAGCAAAGAAAAATCTCAAGGAGTGTGTGTTTTGTTTTTGTTTTTATTTCTTCAAGGTTGATTGAATTCTTTCTTTTTGGGGTTGCTAACTGATTTATAGTTTTGTTATGAAAATATGTGGTAGTGAAGTGATGCCTCTCCAGAAACCCTCCCAGACCCACACACCGTGGGAGGGGGAATATAAGGCGACACAGCCTCACTCCTGTCACCCCGGCGGCCTGGCCCCCACCCAGGCGGTGTCCGTTTCCTCTAGAAACGGCAGCGCGACCCAGAGTGAAGCCACTTAGCACCCAAGGCCAAGCAAGCATCGACTAACACAAGTCAGCGCATTGCCCTGCGCTCCACAATTGCCAGGTCCATATCCGGAATAGGGAATGGACTACACGCCAGGTTACACGCAGGAGCGCTTCCCACGTAAGGATTTTGCTATCCTACCTTCGAGTCCAATGTCCTAGTGACTCCCTTTGACTCATCTCTCAAGGCTTCTCTCGGCCATTTTTAAAAAAGAGCTCCATCACACAAGAGTTCTTGGATGATAGGGGCTGCCTGCATTTTCTGGAAAAAAAGTTCAGTAAACATACAGTAAACAGAAAGGTTGGAGTGTTGTGGGATCTATTCAACAGTCTTCAATCCCGCCAGTTGCTATTTTGTAACTGGCCTCGCCTTCGGGCACTGCGAAGAGGGACAAAATAAAATCGGGTGAGGAAGAAGAGTGACTTAGACTAGAGGGGTCAATTGGGCTCACTATCAGGGCTATCGCATAACTTTGCCACTCGTTCATCTCCTCGGCCCTTACGCAGTGAAATTCTAGTCGACGCTGCATGAGCCAGCACATGCCCTCCAACGGGCTTTTTATCAGCCCCAGCAAACATACTGGCGGCCCCTGGATCAGCTTGAACTTGGTTGGTCAAGAAGATGCCTGCTTATCCGCACATGGAATAGGATCACATTCGATTGGCAACGCGGTTGTGGTCTCCGGTTGATTATTTCATGAGCTTACACAGATTGAATTCTTCCGAAATGCGAGTCAATCTAGCCAGCATTTGATTCAATTTTTGTTGCCGCTCCGAAAGCTCCCCTCTTCCCGAAAAATCCACCCGGAATAACGCCATGATGGAGTCAACAATCTACTTCAACTCACGCAAAACCTTTTATCAGCTAAGTGCACCTGTAATGTGGTACTCAACCCTGAATCTAACCAGGTTATTCGTGCGCGAGCGACTTACCAATAGTCTGAATGTGCCATCCTCTGCGAATTTAGCGGCCAGGTGGACGATCAACTCCATTTCTTCGAATAACAGATTTTTTGAGGTCGCGAAATCAACAATGAGTGCATACTTGGATAGCTGTGATCTCATGGAGTATCCCCTTACGGTGTTCACTATTCGCAGCTCTACCAACAATTATGTTATCTAAGACAGCTTCTGGGTCCATTCCAAACCTATCGGCAATCGTCCGGACGCGTTCAGGCCGAAAAGTCCCCTCAGTATCGATATAAGCAGCCTGAAAAATCAACCCGAGTCCACATATTTTCTTTCTGTCAAAAGCTATGCAAGACTTCTTTGCGGAGGTTCCTGGTTTTGAAAATATCATAATTACCTTCCCACCTCCACCTCCCATCTCCAGTGGCAGCTGAGCTGTGACGCAGAGAGTATGACATAACTGGGTTTTTCCACACCTATTTAGTCAAAAGCAACCGCGCAAATCGAGAAATCAATCCATCAAAACATCGGGAGATAAAACTCCTCGACTCTGCAGGTACTTAGGAATGGACTAATGGTAATCAGGACCACTTACCGGAACTCTCCATAAACTGATTCGAAAAAGCAATTCGTATGGTTAGCTTCATGTATATACCAAGATCAACGATTATTATAATCAAATAATATAGTAGCAAAGAGCACCTTCAGTAATGGATTGACTTTGAATGCCGCCGCCAAGCATTGCATCAACGGCTTTACTCCCCGTAGATAATGTGACTATCTTCTCGCGATCTACTAGCACATCTGAGCCTGCTCACAAGTAAATGCCAGGTTTTTTGTCATGGGACATCTGCGGTTAGAGCGCTTTATTTACTTTTCCCCTCGATCAAAATCATCCTGGATTGAGAATGATGACTTGCCAGTTTTGAAAGACGGGCCGGATAACTTGGATGCGGAGTCCTTAATTTTTTCTACTTTGATCTCACTAATACCCTGTGATGAAGGATGGTATAGTGTCGGTCACCATTTACAGATAGGGCGAGGCAAGATCTCAGGGGGATGTACCTTCAGGTTCGTGAGCTGCTTTCGAGAAGCGGTCAACACTGCCTTGACGGTGGCAAATCCGCCATCTTTGAGCTTCTTGATATCCTGGGCCGAAATTCCCTGATCAGGTCAAAGGGTTTGACGGTTTGGAATTGTAGTACATGTATCAATCCGCTAGATCTGGCAGAGAAGAAAAGTGGATGACGATTACCAATTCTTGTAAAGCATCGACATCAGTGTAAAACCTAGCCTCCTGAGTACCTTCAGCCATGCTGGACTTGGTTTAACTCAACCAACGGCTATATTGATACTTGAGCTGGGACTCGAGTACTATTGGGTGTAGGGGTGTGTGGGATGGTTTTCAGGATTGGCTGAGGATTAAAAGTGCTCTTGATCATCAGGCAGCACTCGACCCAATGAAGACAATATGCTGGTCCTTGATCGCAGGCTTACTGGCTTATTCAGTCGTCAGCATCATCATGACGACATTTCCCTCAATGATGACGTAACCATCTCTTCCCGATCCGGCACTCTCATGGCGGTAATGAGTCAAACTAGAATTTATGTGGACTTGATAAGAAGACTGCAAAGAGCTCATTGTAGTGGAACAACTAAGAAAGAAACAAGGTCATTCGCGGGACGGAAACCCTACTGAAAAATCTTACAGCGTACATCAAAACCTACAGTCACGTCTTGTTCAAGGTCCTTATAGTCATTCATGTAGCTTCATTGATGCTGTTGATACAAAAGATAATTGATTTGATGCTTCCGACTCAAGACGAGCAAGCTTAGGCGCGTTTGTGACTTCTCTGCCCGTCTTTTTCTGAACTCTTAAACCAACCACTGGGAGAAAAACCCACGCCCCATTGTACTTATCCATGGCAGCCTCTGCTAATTGGGTGAGCTTTGCGTGCAGTGAACCGTTTTTTTTTTCTTCCTGTGGATTGAAGTACCGATTCGGTACGAATGTAATGTAGAAAGAGCATGGTGGCCAACCGGAGTCCCAACAAAGTATCTTTCCTGGGTCTTCTCCGTCACTTTTAATTCGTTTTTTTGTTTGGTATCCGGCCAGGTGTCAAGGAAGCCGCGAAACCAGTGTGGTATCTAGAGAAACCAAGATGGGCTTCCTCGTTCGGCCAAAGCCACCGAACAAGCTTGACAATAGAGAAAGCAACGGGCCAAAAGAAAGGCCGGCTAATGTAGAAGCTTGCCAACAGAAAACAAATACTCCAGGAAAACCAACCATGTGCGGATACTTCACTTGTTAGACCTCTCCATAGATCTTCGTAACCTTGAACTCACTTAAGGTGTTTATCTCTGTTGGTACTTGTCCAATTGGTAAGATAAACTACAATTTGGGCCGGGTTCAGCACGCTCATAATAACGTAATGAAAATCCAGCAGAGCACTTGGGCTTTCTTCCAACAGAACACAAAGAATCAGAATCTCAAGTCCAATAAGAATGCAGTATCCTTGCAGAGGTTAAGGTGAACACAATGATCGAACGTCATAAAACTAAGAAAATAAATAACTTATAGAGAGGTAATTTGTTGGTTAAGACATGAGGGAAAAAAATCAAAGGCACAAAATTACAGCGTTGTATCACCGTTTGAGAGATCCGCTCAAGTTGGATGATGAAATAAAATGGGTTAGTGAACTACTGAGGTGGCATTTGGAAATTGTGGAGCTGAGGTCTGAAAACTATCCGATTGACTTGCTGAAGATGAACGTCTGGCGGTACCAGATAGTATAGGCAGTCAATATTTAACGCACACGGTTCGATATCAAGAAGGATGCAAAGTCATAGTCGGAAGCTCACAATCAACCCATCCTTAGCCGTTTGATGATCTTGGGAGCACTCCTCAGAGCCTTTGGTTAAGTTGGAGTTCAGAGCAGACACGGTCTGAAGAAGAACATCGTCCTCTAACTCCTCGACCGATTTGGCATCTGTCGCATCCAGATGGACCCACTTCTCTAGTTCGGCCAACTTTCTTTTAAGTTTCAATGCATCCTGTTAAGTATAAATCTCGGTGAGTATCCGAAGAATTTTCTTGTGCTTCATACCAGACATAGACTGACATCTTTGTTTGATTCTTTGAACTTGGATGCAGGTAAGAATCCACCCAAGTCTACGTCGGGAAGAGAGCCATCAGAATCTGTCTGATCCCAACAGGCCATCGACTCTTCTACTTGGTTTTCATCCTTGCATTCTTCCGGCTCTTGCTCTGATTTGTTGTCCAAACATTGGCACTCAAGCAAGTCGTGCGTATAACAATTTGTATTGCTATGCAGTTCAAAAACTCTCTTCAATTCGCTTTTCGTGAACGTGTTGCCGCCAGTAGCAGTTGCTTCGCCAGATTTAGGGGCGGCCATCACGTCGGTTGCGAGACTGTAATAGATACAAAAGCATGGGCTACACAGAACTGCTGGTCTGTTCAATAATGGAAAAAGTACTCGTCTTACTCACCCAATTTTTGTTACTTGCCGCTGGAAAATACATTCATCAATGGTACCCGTAGTCAGAAAGCGGTAAATATGACAAGCTTTCTTCTGCCCTTGCCTCCAAATCCGCGCCATTGCTTGTAGATCTGTCGCTGGGTTCCTGTGAGGTGATGTGAGGGGAATTTAGTTAGCACGACATACAAGCGACATACGACCGCTCTTGGTGATGTACCAATCTCCGTCAAACAAGATCAACCTTGAGGCTCCGATGAGATTCAGGCCAACTCCACCGGACTTGCTGCTAAGCAAGAAAACAAATTGAGCGCTCGCAGATGATCTGTTGAAGACCTGTACAATACTGTCTCGCTGGTTTTGGGCCGTTTTGCTGTTCAAAAAACTAGTCAAACACGGTGGAAACACTTGAGAAGACGTCCCGCAAGGGGAATGTACTCACCCATCGAGTCGACAAAATGTGTAGTTGCTTGCTTTACAATGACTCTCAACAATATCGAGAGTCTTAGTAAAGTTAGACACTGAGTGAGAATTTCAGGTTTAACGATTCTCTTTAGAATTCACTAAGGCTGATCAGGCAATCACATACCTAAAATGATTTTTTCCTCATTTTGCCTTTTCAGGATGGACAAAAACTTGGCCAACGCAATTAATTTACCTGGATCCAAATTCGATATCAGCCATGCGTGTTTTGGGTGGGAGCGGCTAATTGACGGAGTGCAAGGTACCTGAAAGTTGAACATCATCACGAGTTACCCAAGCAGGGAATAATGTGGAAGATATTTGTCCCAAGCTTTTGATCGAGTATTCGTTCATTAACAATCCTGGCGACTGTGAAAATACAGGGGGGGGGGGGGGGGGGGCGTTTTCCAATCAGTAACACGCTGGATATTATCAAGGGCAGGAGGGGAAATTGTTGTTCACATTACAGAGTAGTTTCAACGTGTTCATCAACACAAGATGCTGACTGATGTCCCCAGAAAATATGGCTCTAGTTTCTGGCGAATCCAGTACGGCTTCGTATATGCTTCTTTGAACGGTTGTGGGCGAGATAAACACGCAATAATCATACCGACGCGGAAGATGTTCTTGAATCACTTCGGAGCCCCTTCGGAGCACATAATGCTGACTCATTTTAGCCAACTCTTCTGCTCGCGCCTCTCCTTGTAGCCTTTGAACTGGGTTACAACAAGGCTCCCTACTCTTGAGAATCGGTTGCTCGAATTTCTTCTTGAAAGTGCGATAATCATCCAGGATCCCAGGATTGATAAAATCTATCATCGCGAAATATTCTGTGAGATTGTTCTGGATAGGAGTACCAGATAGAACCACGCGTCGCTTGGTTTTTAATGATCTCAAGGCTTGTGTTGTCTTGGCTTCAGTTGACTTCAAACGATGACCTTCATCAGCGATAATCAAGCCGATTGGAGGATAGATGGACTGATAAAACAGACAGCACGTAGATTAAATCAGCCAGACCATATTATCAATGATTTGTAGAATATCAGGCGCACGTTGACTTGTTGGGATAAAGTTCTCAACTTCTCATATCCGATTATCAAGACTTCATGATAATGACTGCTGCTAAACTAGTTCAGGAAATGGACCTCATTGATCAATTCTTATTTTTGTTAGTTTTTCCGGGGTGAGAGGGGCGGGGTAGTACTGACTTGTTTGAAGTCGCTTTTGCCATCAGCGGTAAACACATTCAACCGGCTTCTGCCGAGCCACTTATGAATTTCTCTCTTCCAGTTCTACTTTCAGAAGATTTCCCAATGATGAAACCTCCTGGAAAATAACTAGGGCTTGGTCGATAGCACTTACTTTCACCAATGTCACTGGACATACTATCATTGCTCGCTTGATGACTGGACCTTGCCCTGCAATTGGATTCTGCCCTGATGAAATGAGGTTATTTTAGGGTATGGAAACGAAATAAGCAGCCATCAAACACTCACGCAAAAGAGTCCAGAGTAGGGAAATAGCTTGTATACTTTTGCCCAAACCCATCTCGTCTGCCAAAATACAGCCGTGACCACCGACTTCGCGAAGTCCCATAGTACACTTTGCAAGATTATCAGCCATTTCCTTCCGTTGGTATTTAAACGAAAACTACGCACTTCATACATGAACTTGAGTCCTCTGGATGGGGCACTTGAAATATCAGATAGTTCTCTAGCATAGGTCAACTTAGCGCTGTAAAGCTTACTCGACTTGATGCGGCCTGAGTGATTTTGCAATAGATGGATCAACGACTACATCAACGATCGTGGCATTCCTAAATGGCGGAAATAGGTGACGATCAGGTCCAACTCGGGTTATCGATGATATCGGTGCAAGAGGTAGAGGGGACGGACTGGAGATCGTGCTTTAGTAGCCATGCTTTACCGGGTTTCGTCAAAACTGTGGCGCCGTCGGCTTCAGGCTTTAGAAACACAGACCAAATCAAGCGATAAGGACCATTGGAGCAAAATGACTTGACACCGTGTAATTATGGTCACAAACGTTGAACTTCGGCCCACCAGTGCGGGAGCGTTTGATGATCATAGGATCTTTGAAGTCGCACACTGGGACTGTGAGATCAAAATTCGTCACTTGCGTCTTGACTATATGAAGTTGGAAAAGAGGCAGCAAAATTTCCTACCCTCGTTCTTGACTATGTCGGTCCAATCAGCCTCTGCTGGCTCCTGAGAATTTTTTTCAAAATCGGCCAACTCCGATTCGGTGGCTGGTCTCTGAATTTCAACCTGGCGACTTCCCACTTGAACCAGAGCACCGTTTTGCAGATTAAGGTTGCGTCCCAACAACATACTTCCCAGTACTTTTCGGGTCCCGCTATCTTTCAATACGGCCATTCGGCCCCTTGGTGACCCTACCAAAGACAGGATACCGTCCCCATCCCAAGTCAAGTGTTTAGTAACCTTGTGCTTGCGATACAGGCAGAGGAAAACTTCATGTTGATCCACTTCCCCCACGACAGAATTTGTCTCAGGTGGACCCTGAGAAGCTTCAAGTAGAAGAGGCTTAAATCGTTTGGGTTCTTTGTTAGGCGTTAACTTGTCAACTTCGCCAGGAGTAAGACTTGCGAATTTGGTTCGCTTAAGCCCACTCGAGAGTGTGGTAGAAGGTGTGTTGAATGGATGACCAAGGGTTGAATTGACGAAGTATTTGCTTTTATCAACCAGAGAGTTCGATGGTTGAATTAAGCTATGAGGGCGAATCGGTGGTTTGAATTTGAGGTCGACTTTGGGAGCAAACTTATTACTGTGTGAAGGGGTTGGAAGTGTATCTTAAGAGGCAAATGACGAAAAGGTGATTGCCGGTTAAAATGGCTGGCGTCTTTTGTCAAAGCAAATTGACTTACGATTAACTGCATTGTCCAATTGATCCAATTGACGTGATTTGAATTCATTTTCCACCTCATTTGAAGAAATTGCCTCATCAATCTAACCAGCACGTCCGTGAGTCGACAAGCGTTGGTTTCAGCATAGAATCGTGCATATTACTATTTCGACACAATGAGTATTCACCTCAACTTCCTTGCCCCCAATCATGTAAATCTGTCCAGGAACACATTCGCGGTCAGCCGCCCACTGACCAGATGCCACTCTACAAACAGACGTGATGTAGTAATATTCAGTCTCAAGGCCTAATAATGGATCAAGCGTACGAAGTGTGGCAAAAGGAAACAAGGAAGGTATATAACTCAACTGAGATCCATCCTCGCGAGATTTGATATAACAACTGGACTCTCGAATGCAGAGGATGCCATCGCCTTCCCACGTCTTATGTTTACGCGTTTGAAGTTTCCGCCAGAGACACTGATGACGTAGTAGAGACGATTTTCAGTTTGGTGTTTACAAGGCGCGAACTCGTAGCACCTCCGCACTCACGGTAAAGTAAACTTCAGACTGAGTAGCATTCGAATCGGGTATGACTGGCTTCATTGCAAGTCACTAAGGTCGATCCTAGATCCCAGCTCAGATATCGCGAGATGATGATGGTAAAAACGGAAGATGTGTTTAAGGGCTGGCTAGCAGTGAGATATTCGAGGTTAGCCACATCGAAATCCTTCGAATCGTTTTCCTCCTTGAAGGTAATCAAGGACCAAGTCATGGTCAACAAGAGTTGCTAAAGAGCTTCTCCAACGGACTCGCAAAAATCGGGGCTCGCGACCCCGATTTAGCGAGTACTGCCCGAACGTAGGCGGTGAGCGGCACCAACCTCATCTCGCGCCGTCTCCGATTATCCCCACACCTACACCGCCGAAGAATTAGAATCGTATGACTCCTCAGTCATGGAGGAGGTAATGGACCACTTCCGAGCTTACCCAGCCCGCAGCGCCTCCGAAAATCTTGCTCGAGTCCGGTTGTACGTCCGGCTGAACCGCCTTTATGATAGAGTAAGTTTTTTTTTTTTTTTTTCAAGGAAGAGAACAAGTAAGAAAGATTTTTTTATTAGGTTTTATTACAAGATGCTGCCAGGATAGAAAGGGGCACTGCTGAATCTGTTGACCGTTCCATTAGTAAGTTGGTCATCACACATTCCTTGGATAAATGTGATACTGCATATCTTCTTGTCAAAGCAGGTCCATCCAATTCCTCGAGGGAGTAAGAGCCGGATCTGGGTTCTTCAGTTCTAATTCGGTAAGTCCATTCCATTTTTTTCTTCAAAGAGCTTCCCCCATTGGCTGTCCAGGCTTTTGTTGTAAACTAACACCAGGTCTCCTGGCTTCAAGGGGTCCCTTGTATTCTTCCTTTGGTTTCAGTAGTCCACAGAGTTCTTCCTTGTATCCATGAGCCTTGAGTGTGCCTTCTGCAATGTTTCATCCCTGAGTTCCAGTTGCTTGATCCTGGCCTCCAAATGATCCTGTGGTCTTGACTTTGTCCCAATCAATCCCACATGTTGGACTCATCTTTTTTCTATTCACTCATAAACTCCCCTTCTTCCTTACTGCAAATTTTCATAGTAGACATTTTTCTTAGTAGCAAGATAGTGATTAGTTGTCACGGCCCTCTAGGAAATGAGCCTTTGCCTAGTAGTCATCATCAATTCATTCTACTCTGAAAGAACTGTTTCATTGATTATTTGTTGGTGGTTTTATTCATATTTTTTTTATTGATTTCTCAGCCACAACTTGAACAGCTTGTGTCAGCCTTAGAGATACTTCAGAGTATCCAAAAGACTTCATAATAGTTCATATCTTCTTTAAAATGGAAAAATCATATAATATTAGTTCAGAAATAGACTTTTCACATAATTTTACCTAGGGTCACCCACTGATTCCTACTCCTTCTGGTCTATGGTTAAAATGGAAAAATCATATAATATTAGTTCAGAAATAGACTTTTCACATGATTTTACCTAGGGTCACCCACTGATTCCTACTCCTTCTGGTCTATCGTAATTCTCAAAGTACCACAATAAAAATAATAAAATAATTGGTGTGGTGGACTGTGCACCATAAATACATAATCAATACTTTATAGTATGTACTCAGACAGGTGCATGCAAGGTGTGTACATACTTCAAACCTTGTGAGAAAAGAAGCTAAGAAGTATTCTTTAAAGTTACAACAGTCCTGTAACTTTTAGAATAAGGGATTCCCACACTTTGACAAGTGAATGGCAATTCATCACAAATCATTCTAGTCAAGAATAAAGGCTCATGTTGCAGTTGACTATACAATGTAGCATGGTGTCATGGTGACAGAATGAATTGAAGTGCATTAAAATGAACTATGGTGCAAGCTGATGACACCATTATGGCATCCTTCAATGTAAGAATGGTGAGATATACTAGAACTCTCTATTAGCTTGGAGAGACCTCTAGGATATAAAAGGAGGCCTTCTTTGGTCCTGAAATCATCAGCATATTCACCCACCATGTCAGCCTTAGAGGCAGAAAGTGTCTAAAAGGCTTCAATTTTAAATAAATCAATTTATTTCATTGTTTTTTTGTTTCTGAAGAGAGTTTTTTATCAAAAGTAATTCATAAACTTTTATACACTCATTTCACTTGATTCTACTGATTTTTCTACCTATGTACAATACATGAGGTGTGGAGTAGTTGTGTTGTGTTACTGTTATATTTGAGGTTGAAAATATAATTATTTTCTAGCTCAAGGTTCAAATTGAATAATTATTCAATTTGAGGTCCACCCACCTCTGAAATAGAACTCAGTCAAAAAGATTCATTCCTCAGAACAGAACCACCGAGATCATCGCAGGACCAAAAGGACCCTTGCTGCTAAGTCACTTTCCCACTACTCAGTGTCATTGTCACTTACCAGTAAGTCTTCTTCCCCTCTCACCTTCTTAGTCTTCTCTTTTGTTCTCTTCTCCAGGGTTAATTTCTGAATCAACCCTCTCACCTGGTTCTCTCCCTTTCTCTCTATCTCTTTTTCTCTTTTGTTTTTCTGGTGGTTTTGCTACATTAAATAAACCCCATAGGTTTCCATTCAAACAGCCTTGGCCAGAAGCCCAAATCATTTGGACCTGGTAATACATATCTTACCAGGAACCCACTGTTGAATTGTCCAGTGGAGGCCAGTGATTACACGGCTGCTCCAGTATTTTCTTCACTGTTAGAGATGATCCAGTCTCTCTGACTGTTTAGAGCTAAGATAAATATATAAAAAATAAAGTGCTCCCTTTCCTTTTTCTTAGCCTCACAGGGCTGTTTCCATGGCACTTGCATGCAAGTGCTTTCACATCACTTTTTTTGAATAACCTGTTGGTAACTTCTGGGATTTTGGTCTGAAGTACATTACAAGTCAGGTTGAACTCAGGATGAAGTT
>LAVV01010731.1:8747-20552 GCA_001263375.1 Puccinia sorghi
AATCAGCCACACCCTTTTCTTCTTTTTCTTAGTGTAACTCTCTCCCAACCAACAGTTATTAGCCAGGAGGGAAGCTCTTATATCAGCACCCTTAGTTCAGCTTACATTATTAGTAGTGTAGTTGTCTATTTCCCCTCCAAGCTCTACTCCCCTTAGAGTAGTTCCACACCAGCAGAAATGCCGTCTATACCCCCAACATCAAATCCTCTCATTGACTCTTACTTCTGGCATTGCCACCTAGGACACGTCTCTGATGACGTTGTCAAATCCTTTCTCAAGTCATATGTTCCTTTGTTCAATACCAAATCATGGCAACCTTTTTTTTGCGAATCCTGCAAGCTAGCAAAGAGTGAACGTCGCCAACAACGCATACCTGAAACCATCCCGTGCAAAGAAAAACTTGACCTTCTAGTCTCCGATGTTCTCGGACCTTTGGAACCGGACATTACTGGGAACCGATACATCCTAACAGTCCGGGATCACTTCACCACATTCTCGTTTGCTTTTCCTATTCCTAACAGATCCCTAGTCCCAAAAATCCTTTCTCAACTCTTGACCAGAATTTTGAACCATTTCGGTCGTGCTCCTAAGTACCTTCGATGTGATAATGCTCAAGAATACAAGACCCACTCCTTTATTTCTCATGCCGCTTCTCTTGGAAACCAAGTCATTTACTTGTCACCTTACACACCAGAGCAGAATGGTGATGCCGAACGCCTAAACAAATCACTTGGAGATAAGGCTTGAACAAAGCTTATTAACTCAAAATTGCCCTCTAACTTATGGTCATATGCTTATACCTCTGCATGTTGGATAGCAAATCGAATCCCAAATTCTCTTGTTCCTAATTCCACCCCTATCCACCTTTGGTCTGGCCGTGATCCAAATCCCGATTCCATTTTCCCATTTGGTGCCAGAGGTTCCGTCCACATCCCTCAATCCCTTTGGAAAAAACTCAATTCACGTGCCTGGATTGGTCATCTCGTTGGCTACCAGGATGACGGGTGTGGCTGGATATTCTATAATCCATCTTCTCAAAAACTCCAAGCCTCCGATTGCGCTTCATTTCTAGATTTCAAGGGTTACCCACTCCTTGCCGAATCCAACTCCTCCGTGTCCATCCGTCAAGTTCTCAAATTAGGTCAGGTCCCAAGGAAATATGTGACGCGCAAGATGCCCTCATTGACCAATTTGATTATCAACCTGACATTGATATCCCGGCGAACCTCAAACAAGCCCTTGCCTCCCCCCACGCCAATTACTGGAGAAAAGCCTGTCTTTCTGAATGGGACCAGTTGGAGGAAATTGGCACCTGGGAAATTGAACCAAAGGAGTCCAAGCACTCAGTTGGTACCAGGTTTGTCTTTGATTTAAAACGAGATTCTAATGGTAATATTGAGAAACCTAAAGCTCGCTTTGTCGTGCGTGGCTTCAAACAAGGTCTTGGAATAGACGTGAAATCCACCTTTGCTCCCACCACTTCTCTGTCTACCCTTCGCCTCCTATTGACCATGTCCGCCAAGTACAATTGGAAAATCCAAGCATTCAATATCACTGGTGAATTTGTTCACAGTCCCATTGATGAATTGATCTATGTTGATCCGCCCGTTGAATTATTTCCCCATCTAAAAGGAAAAGTCTTCCGTCTCAAGAAAGCCCTCGATGGTACCCGCCAAGCCAGCAGATGTTGGTGGGAGCATTTTAGTTCTCTTTTGGTACAATTGGACTTCATATGCGATGAATTCAAGGAATGTCTCTATCGTTTTCAAAAAGATGATCTCATTGTATTCATCTGGCTTCACGTGGACAATGACATTGTCTTCTCAAATTCCGATTTCCACCTCTCTCACCTCTACTCTGTAACATGGAATCTTCCCTCCGTGTGAAATGGTTTGATAACCCGGACAGAATTGTTGGCATCAAACTAGATCAGTCTCCTGGCCAAATTCAAATCTCCCAACATCTCTTGATCAACCAAGTCCTTTCCAAACACAACCAAGAATTCAACCAGACCCATATCCAGACATATACACCACTCCTGAATTCTGACCCTATCACATCCTCAGCTCCACCTGTTAACCTGGTCGCATACCAATCATACATTGGTTCTCTGAACTACATTGCTCTTGGCTCCAGACCAGATTTATCATATGCCATTAATTTCTTAGCTCGCTTCAGTTCCAACCCAGACCACTCCCACTGGAAAGCCCTTCACCACTTAATTTTGTACCTGAAAACAACCCGCAATAAAAAACTCCTTTTTGCCCCTGATGACTCCTGCCTACAAACTTGGTCAGATGCCAGCTGGGGTGGGGATTTTCACCGCTCAACTTCAGGATTCTGTAAGAAACTGTTTGGTTCACCCATCGCGTGGGGATCAAGATGTCAGAAGACAGTTTCCAAATCTACCCATTGTGCAGAATATATTGCCCTTGCCTCCACTGTGGATTTCCATCTCTTCTTGACCAGAATTATCCAATCCATTCTCCCTGAATTCAAATCTCAACTATTTTGCGACAACCAAGCATCAGTCCTGGTGGCAAATGACAACGGGTTGAAAGCAGTTCTTCAAAGCCTCCACCGCAGTTTTTTCTTTGTCAATGACTCCGTCAGGGAAAATCAAATCAATCTTCAATGGGTGTTGACTAATCACAACATCACTGATTTTCTCACCAAGACGCTTGGGGCTCATCAACACCAACATCTTTTGTCTTCCTTTTTCTCATAATTCTCTCAAAGTTTTCAGATCTTAATTCTTTCTCCCATTGTTTTCTTTGACTCTTCCGAAAAAAAAAACTCTTTTGATTCATTGTGTTTCCTCCTCTCTATATATTGTTTCTCTCATTCTGTTATCCGGTACCAAATGGTTGTAGTTAGGTGTGGAGTTTGAAGGGGTGTTACGGGGTGTGCAAACTCCAAACCTGGAGTATACCAGGTATAAGAGGAGGATTTGGTCGTGCAATACACATATGGTTTTTCTCTCCCGAACCAACCCAGTTCATAGCTGGAATTATATTGAGATTGCCAGCGATAAAAGGTAATTTTTGCATTCCCAGGATACTTCCTTTGATTCTTTGACCCCTCCAACCTGGCACTAATGCAGGTTTTTTGAATTAACAAACTGGTTTTCATCAAATCCTGGCCACTGTGCAGAGTGTTAATTGTGCATTTACTATCTCTGAGGTGCCACCAATTCAAAGGAACCTATTTACTCAATGGTTAGGCAGACTGAAATAGGTTGGTTCATTTGGACGGGCGGGCCATTGCAGGCCCGGCTGGTGCTGGCAATTGCTTCCCCCGCGAAACTAAATTGTTCCTCCTCCTCTTGACCAGTTTCTTGTTTTACCATCACCATCTCAGACAATACACTTTCTTGTCTCCTACTGCCTCAACCTCCTCAATAATGCTTGGACAGCTCAACCAAGAACAGACGCGTCGACCACTTGCCAGTCTGGATTTCGGCGATCGCGTCAGTATTGGTTTTAAACAAAAGAACGAGAGAAAATCACACCCATCTTATGATCTGAAGTGGAACTGATTTGTGAATTTCCTGTTTCTTTTTAGGACCTTACAGATGGATTTACCGATATACGCGATGGGAGCCACTCTTCAATTTCTGGTTTTGGCCATCCACGCGGTAGCACGCCGATTTCTGTCCTCAGCTCGCGTCGCTCAACAACCTCGACCGCACTTTCGGGAGAAAGCCCAGAGTCCAGAAGAGTCTTACCCAACGTCAGCGCTTTATTAGAGTTCCTCGACAACGATAATACCAATCCGTTCCCTCAAACATCAACTTCAAATCGTAAACTACGAAAATCCGGATCTCATCGGTCTTCTCGCTCATCCCCTCATTCCAACCATTCTCAACAAAAGTCTCGCACTCCCCGTCCTGTTCCAGCCGACTCAGGTTCAACCTCAAACTTTTTAAATGTGTGCATCCCCTTTTTGCCACTGAGACTGTGTGAGAAAGAGCACTGATGTGATCTCTTGCAATCACTAGACCTATCATCGCGTTAATCCCTTTCGAGGTGATCTTCCAACCTCTTCCACGCCATGTACGAATCAATGCGATAATTTTTCTGAACTGAGCTCGCCCCTGAACAAGCGACATCATCTGCCCTCTGGATTACAAGCAAATCTTCCACCACTTCCATTCTCTCATCCAATGGTCGCCCGTCAGACCTCTAGCAATAGTCCTGCTGTCAATAAAGCGTCCGAAAGCCTACCTCCCCACCCCTCCCCTCAGTCCGAACACCCCGCTAGTGGTCGTCTTCCTTCGGAAACGCCTGCCAGACTAACTCCAAAAGCCCCCAGCGCAGCTGATCGTTTGGCGGCTGCAGTTATGGAAGGTGCCCCGGAGTCTCATTGGACGTTCCTGATGGAACGTAGGTCAAGCGAAAATGCGGCGGGCATCAGAAGATCTAAGGTGGTCGACGAAATGCTGCAGCCCATGCGCCCTACACTATCTTGTCCTGGAACACAACCAAGCCACATCCCCGAGGTCACTGCCAGCATTCAAAATAGCGACCTCCCGCAATCCTTGATCGACCAAGTATGATCTCACGTCCCTCCCCTGGAACGCTATTCATCTCCCCAGGAAAAATGACCGTCTATTGTTTCCTTTCTTTGTAGACACGACGCCCACCTCATCCTTCATCTCGGTCACCTCTACCACTCTCCGCTGAACCCATCATTGACCGTTCTCGTCTCACCCGGTCTGCTGGGTGTTCCTCTCCTCCCAATCTCATTCAACCTACACCTCAGCGTCCGTCCTTTTCCACCGCTGCAGTCGGTCTCGACTGCCCTTCCTCGACTACTGAGCAGGTCGAAGTTCTTGACGCCCGTGTTAATCAACTGGTAGGTTATGCTTATATTCTCTAAACAGTATGTGCCCGCTTGGACGAGACAAGAGAGCTTGAGCCAGAAGCGAAGCGCTGTGAGAGAAGCCGGATCTTTCGTTAAGAAAAATTATGTTGATCTTTCTTCATCCGAAATGTATCTTTTGTCTAGCTTTCTCACATTCGGTCGGACCAATTAGAGAAAGCCAATTTAGTGTCAGCGCTTGCTGAGGCGAGATGCGAGGTGGCAGCGCTGAGGGAAGAGGTCAGACTGCTACGGATTGGTGTCCAGAAGCTCGGAGAGGATCGGCCCCACCAGTCTGCTGATGCGCGTCTTGAACGTTGCCATCCAACTTCAGCTTTCGTCGAGCTTGATCACAAACCTGACCCCCTTCCGGCTGCTCGTCCTCAACACTCATCTTCTGGCCGTCAACGACGCATTAGCCTGGAAGCTCTCTTGAACGAAATGACTCTTCCTAATACCGACGTTGAAAAGCCTCAGCAGTTGTCAGTGCGACTCTCCGTGCTGGGTGCCCATTAAACTTCATATTGATTTTCTCTTTGTGTGCATGCGTGAACTACTCGGTTTTGTTTTCTAGGGATGCATCCCTCCGTCAGCAAGGTATTGGTTCCTGCTCTCGTGCAAATCTGAAATCTAAGCAACATCAAATATCACAGAAAATGGATCAAAGACCCTCCGTCAACCTGCCACCGAACCAGGTATGAATTCACACGCCTCACACGCCAAGTCCGGTTGTGTTTGTTGCTATGTGACAATGACGAATAAGCTTCATTTATTGATTTTTACAGGAGGCTCTATTCCAGCCTAATGGCAGTAAAGCGCTGGGCAGGATGGCCCACGACGGCAAGAGCGTCGAGTCGAGCACCATCAAAGATCTGACGCAGCATTTCTTAGGGGACCTAGCGCTTGGGCTGACGTTCACACGCTGTGTAGACCAGCTACTAATGAGCCCTACGGCGACACCTTTCTCCACTACTCCCAACAACCAGCCAGAGCATTCTTCGCGCAGCAAAATGCGCCCCGATCCCGATATCTTTTGCCCCGATAACTTGGACCGCTTGTTTTCTCGACTCAAGGTCTGGAAACTTCTTGTCCTCGCCAACTCGAAAATCTCTCCTGATCTCCCTCTACCCACGCCGAACACTATTCCGTCCTAACAAACCACCACCCCTTCTTTCTTCTTGTTCTTCTTGCTTCCCCCCTTGATTCCTTTCCTTTTGTTGTATTATCTTTGTCTTGACTACTTACTTCTTTTGCAAGTCACATAAGTGCCTGCTGCTTTAATACCCTATCCACCCTCTACCCAGAGACAAAAAAAAACTCAAATTAATGTTAAAATAAATGAAAGGCAATTTCTCGAATTTGTTCTTATGATCAAGACATCCAGATCAGACCAACAGATTTTTTAAAAGTTTGTTTGAGTGTGTTTTGCTTAGATGCACAGTTTATCCTTTATCAGAAAACACAACTGGAACAAAGATCTACATGAGCTTGCATGTAGCAGAAGGATTCTGGCCAGCCCTTTTTGAGCCGCCAATGTCGGCGGAAAATTTTGGCAACCACAAATTAAAGATGGAAGAGATCACTTGTTTCTACGGCAAAACATGCCAGAGAAGACGGGAATTCACTGGTTTCGTATGGGCGCGTTCACACCTGAAAGATACAGCGAGACTCCTGGTGGCCACAAAAACACCATGTATTTCCTTGTTCTGGAAGTTCACAAGATGAACACATCAAATTATCTCAGGACCTCTTCTACGCCTCTGTTTAACAGGAAGATTACAAGACTTTGCTGGATGAATTTCAGATGGAAACAGAAGAGGGCTCAACAACATGACTGGGACATGGGAAACACGATGACCTGATGAAAGTCTGACAGCAGGCAGAGGAGAACTGTCGTCCTACGGCAATGCACTCACTCGCTCACCCGCCACTTGGGCATGTGGTTGGGGAGGAGAACGGAGAATAATCTTGCGCGCGGAAGTTTGCAACAAGTATCCGTCGAGTGTACTAGAGACATCAGCCTGGAAAGATTTCCAACTTGAACATGAACAAGACTTCCCGTCTGGAAACATAAATCCACCAATGGGCAGCGCTCCAATCGCCATGAAAACGGACACATCCTGTGGTACTACAACAACACGGCATATCTTCATGTACTATCTAGGTGCGTATTAGGTGGGTAGAGATGGATATGCAAGCCTAATATCATAAAAATCTCCCGATCCCATTGTTCGATAGTAAGCCGGCGACCGTCGCCATATCTGGGCAAACATGTTATTAGCCCACGGAAGCAAGTCACGGATCGTCTCGGGATCCTAGCGGCCCCCGGCCTGGCCTACAGAAGATAAATCTGCGTCCCTCCGTCCAAAAAAAAAAGGATGAAAAAGAGAACTACATAAGCAACCTTCTGGTGCGTAGTTATCCACCGCTGTTTGCATCTGTTGATTTCATACCATCTGTTGAACGACTGCTCACGATTACCTCCAACTGAGAAGAAACACATTTCGCCTGGGGCCCAACTGTCTAGTCTATAAAGCTCTGCCGAGTCTTCCGGAGTGGACATACCCAGTAGATCCTTCCTTCATCCCCTTGCTTCTCCATTCATAGTTCAACATACATCTTTCCTGCACAAGAGACAGACTTCTGTTCTTTCCTCGCTGGAAACTGGGCGCGCCGCCCCTCCAAGTCTATAGTCTCTGCTCTCTCTCACTTCAGTCGCTCTCAACACAACCACAACCTTCCTGCACTGAACCCCAGGCGTTTTCGTACCGTCACTGTTACATATATATATATATATATATATAAGTTGAGTCAACGCGATCCTTTCCGTGACCAACCTCCAGTCAACTATCACGAAAAAAATAACATGAAAAAAGCCATGATAAATTCTCTGATGTTGGTCACGAATGACTCCTGATGACTTGATATTTTTGATAGAACACTTGTGACATGCGGCTTGCGGCGGGATTACTGATTAGTTTTTGGCTCGCAACGCTGAGCCGAGGTCGACCAGCGACCGGAGTGTCGATAATGTACGACCAGAAAGATAGTTCCTCCACACCCACGAGCGAGTCTAGGGCGCCAGGAAAGGAAGATGCATCGGAAATGAAGAAGACAGAGCGATCGAGAAATAAAGAGAGCCCGCCATCTGTCCAGCGCTACGTGTTTGCACACGTCGTCGCGGGAAACGCTCAGAACTACTCCAAGGAGGAATGGCTTTCTGACAGTTGAGTCTACAGAGCTTGCTATCTACTCAGCCAAAACAAAAAAGATATTAACTTCTTCCCTGTTCGCCCTGCTTGGTTTAATGCGACACCCTTTTCTAGTGAAAACTGCACAAGAGGCTCACATCGATGCCTTCGCAATCAATATCGGCGTGGATGCTTCCAATGATGTCCAACTCCCCATGATATATGACTCTGCCAAATCGCTGGGATTCAAGGTGTTCATTTGTTGAGTTTCTCTATCATGGAACTATCTGTGGATTTACAAGTATTATTATTATTCATTGGCACTGATAGTAAAATGTTGGCCTGATTAACTCGGGACCAACTTGATTTTCAGCATTTGACATGAATTACTACGCGTACCCTGGTTCCTCAAAAGACATCCTAAAACGCGTGCTACAGTTTGCAAAACACCCAGCCCAATTTCAGTACCAGAACAAGATGTTCATATCCACGTTTTCTGGGGAGGTGCCGGGCACTTTTCTGGTGAGACCTCAGATCGAGTCGCGTCCAGATCATAACTCGAGACAGACCCATGAGAATAACATCTCCATCTCATTTCTTTTAGGATGCTGATCAAAATTACACCGCTGCTTGGTGCACCTTGAAAGCTTCTTTGCGCGGACATGGCGTCGATGTAAGTTCATGAAACTCGTCCGTTAAGAAGATAAATTCAGGGCATGCTCATAATCTGACGTTTTAAATGTGTGCCATGGATACAGACCTACTTTGTGTGAGCACAATTGTACCGAATCCAACTCAGAGCATGCCATCGACCCATGGTGGTAAAACTGATTTTTGCGGGTTTTCGTTCTCTTCATATTGTACACAGTCCGGGATGGACTGGAATCAAGCCATCGACGAGCCGGTGTGCGGATGGCCTATTGTCGTGGGATGCATGGCCGCACAACACGGATGTTCCGGCGAACTTCGAGCAAGTGAACGACAACATCACTGCGCAAGAAACGCTCTACTTTCCCGACAAGGCGTCCATGTTGGCCAGCCGGGCTGTTTCCAAAACTTACGCCGCCCCTGTCGCACCGCTCTTCTACAAGCACCTCAATCCCGCCGAGGCCGACAATTACATCTATCGAAGCGACGATTGGCTGATGGTCAATCGCTACACTAACCTCATCAAACAGGACGTCCCACCTGAGTTCATTGAGCTCCTCACTTGGAACGACTACGTGAGCGAATGCCTGCAGGGATTCAGATACGCCAGAGAATAGGGCTGTCAAGGACTGAAGTTTGTTTATTGTTCTTTTTTTCTAGGGAGAGTCGCACTATCTGAGAGATCCCCAGCCTTCCGCCAACCTCCCCGAGGGCATGATTTCCTCTCATCAATACGTCGACGGGTTCTCGCATACTGCGTTCCTGAACATGCTGTCTTATTTTAACCAGTGAGTCACCAAAGACTGCTCACACGGCATGGCCTTTGTACAATTGAAACCCTCAACCCTTGTGCCGCTTCTTCGCGCACTCAAAACATTGACGTTTGAAACGATTTAAGGTGGTACAAGACCGGAACTCCTCCGACCATGAATCAGTACGCTGAACAGAGATTTTATTTCATTTTCATTTTGGACATGACTTGCATGATCAAAGTAATCTGATTGTTGTTCTTCACATCCATCAGGACGACGATGTACATCTGGTACAGACCGCACGTCAAGAACGCTGTCGCCACCAATGATCTTCTGCCGGCTCCAGGTAAGTCGAGGTCACAACATATATCTAGCGACCCAGCCTGATTCTTTCAAAACTTGTATTTTTCTCTGTAGGGTATGCCAATCTGACGGAAGATAGGATATACGGGTATGTGATTCCAGCGCCGAATACGACGGTGAAGGCGGTCCGAATATTATCGGGCTATCAGGTGCTGGAGCAAGCGCTGTTCCCCATCCACGAGAGCTCCCCTTCAGTGAAAGGCTCCCATCTCTGCCAGATCATCGAGGACCTCTCAAATAACAATGAGGCCGAGGCTGATGGCACGGGCATTTTGGTCTCCGCACCTCTCGAGCCCGGCAATCAGCTCCTCGAATTGTTGGACGATAAGGGAGAAAACTTGATTAGCATGCAAGGTCGTCCGGTCGATCCTCTCCCCGAAACTTACAACTTCAATTATTGGTCTGGTTCAATAGCCTTCTGAATCCATTTCCATCTTTATCCTTCCAAAAAATATGCCTGTCTCTAATAATACCATATATTTCCTAATTCTAATGCGATAATTATGACAATGCAAGAAAAATAAAACCAACTACACAATTCGTCAAGGCCCAGGGGGCTGATTGGATGCGGTTCAGAGCAGTCCATTTACTGTGACTCACGGAGAAACTAGGCTGACTCTATTATGACGTGGATATGGAACTCCAGAGTTGAAAACCACTGGTGAGATTGATGGAGCCGGACCAGGTGCAGCCTTCTTGGAGACGAAGGAACTCTTGCTCATGGTCCAGTTCTGTGGTGGATGTGACCAATCCTAATGCATTCTCGTCCCATCATCTGATCTCACCCGGGCACATCAGTGATGAAATATAAAAGACGCGTTAATATGCAGTCGCCTTCGTGTTCTCCCCATCCTTACCACTTGCTCTGATACGATCACTCCAACCCTCCATAACCTCCGAACATGACATAATCAACCTCCTATTCACCATCTACTTCCTACATTCAAACACACACGCACACTTCGCATATACCGCAAAGATGGAATTCACTCCCGTGCTACTCTCAATTATGGTTGCTAGTGCCAGCTCCCCAGCGGTCACGGCTATTGAGATAACTCAATAGAAGCATACTCAGCAACTGGTTGATTGATGATAAATTAAGTTGAACCCTAAAGGAAACCTAGTTTGTAGTTAGTTCAAGAGCACTCGTTGTACTCCGTTTCTATTTTTCTTCATCTAGTTTTCTCCTTGTGTCTCAAATCATATCTCACCTCAAGAGGTGTGCTTGTCGTCGTCTCAACTTATGTCTCTGGTGTGGTGATTAAAACACACTTGTGGCTTCTTTGAAAGGGTTTTCATTGGGGGTTCAACACGCAGCCCACCACTTTGTTGGAGTTATTAACAACTGCACAACAGAAGATTTCTCAACTGAAGCACGGCCTGAGCGTAAAAGGAGTAAGATGTAGTATCTGGAGTGTCAATACTCCAATTCTGAAGATCTCAGTTCTGAACTTGTTCATCTCATTGGGATTAGAAGAAGAATCAACTCAAATCAACATCTCCAGCAACTTCAAGGCACATCACACTACAACAACCCTCCTCCAATAAACCTCCAGTTCAAGGCCATAAATTCTTGTATCTAAAAAATATTATTGAAGAATCACAGTAGTGTTATTATTAAGGTATCACTCTTACTTTAATCAATAACTCTATACTCTGCTATTCATAATATTAATGTCATATTTTTATTATTATTAAGTTTTTCATTCATTGTTACAGAGTGCCATTCAATCCTTCATCCATTCTATCTAAATAAGAAGGACACTACACCTAAAATAATCACACCCTTTTGGATGCACAACCTACCGGAGGTTGTAGTGCTGGTCTGGTGGGTTGCGGAACCACCGTAGTTTGCCTTGAATGGTTAGATTCTGGTGGAGACATGGTTGCGGTTCACCAGACCCAAAGTGAAGGCAATGTGCACACATTTCCTTGCTAGGTACAAAGGGGCCCCTTTGTGAGACTTCTCCCAGCTCACTGTCATTTCA
>LAVV01010741.1:19738-33409 GCA_001263375.1 Puccinia sorghi
AAATTCAGCTTGTTCATCCCTGCCAAGAACAAAAAAGACAAGAAAACTTGGGTTGGGGTCAGCGATCAAACTGAAATATTGGTGGAATACGGATTAACCTCCTTTGGTGACTTTCAGAACTGGGTGGCCGTCACCTGCAACACAGCTTTTGCAAACACTGGCTCGATAATCACCAAGAGTTTTGAATACCGAACACTGACAATCAAGTGGCTGGCCACCATTTCCAGAACCCAAAGGTTCTTAAAAAAAGATAAATTTCAAGTTGATTGCCATGCGGCGTACCTGGACTGGCTCAAGACGGCGGCCAAGAATGGGAAATCAGAGGACAACTTGACCCTCACCATGCCCAATCCTAGCGACACGATTAAACAAGCAGCAAAGGAGGATCTCCTGGCTGCTCATGCTGCCCACCAACAAGCAATGAAAGATACTTCAGCAAAGCAGAAATCTGCGGCGGGCGAGGATGAGGAAGACTATTTGGATGATGAGGAGCTTGATGTGGTGTGGTGGACTGGGAACGCATCAACACCCACATGACAACAAATTACGAGCCCAACTTGACCAACGTAAAGTGTGATCGGCACTTACCTGTGCATATTGATCCGGCCAACCCACATTGGTACATTCTAATTACCCTTGAGGCTTGCCAAGAATGGGGTCGGGCTTTGGTAAGCCTCTATTTCTCTTTCAATTCTTGTGTTAAGCATGTATCACTGATGTATTATACATGTTAACTAGATGGAACAAACTCCTGGAGTGACTCCAAAATCTCCACCTCAATTGCTCCCTTACATCACACTTAAAGGGGCCAAGCAAGCCAAAATGAATGAGTTGGCGCCTGATCCAAGCCCGGGGGGTAGCGGCGCCAACACAATAATGCCGGCTCAGTTCGAAATGTTCTCCCAGCTTCTGGAGAACCACAAAAACAAGACATCAAGCCCGATTGAACGTGAACTCCCCCCTCTCTTCTCCACCAAATGAAACCCACCTCAAGGGTCACATCGACTTCCTGGGTATCAGAAATAAGGAAGACACCCTTAGCAAGCTCATTGCTAACGGGTTCAATTCCCATAAGGTATTTAAGTCTCCAGGGCTGCTCTGCTCTGAATTAAGAGAGCTCGGCTTGAACCTTGGAGTGGTGACTGTCCTTTTTGATAATGTGGGCAAGTAAAATAAATACCTCACCCCTCAAAACCACTAGTTTCATTACTTCCAAATGGCTCCCATATGATGAAGTTTCCGGTTGTCTTCCAATCTTGTAGCTGAATTTGCTTTTGATTCCTTAAAAAATATTAACTCCAACCGCTCAAAAAATGATTTGGTTATGACATCTTTAACAAATATCATCTCCACCCGCTCAAAAGCGAAGACCCCCCACAAAAACCCCTGCCTACCTTGTATCTATCTCATTTTTTTCTTCTTATCACAAAGCAAGTGAAAAGAAAGCAAAAATTATGATTGCCTCCAAATTGCTCACCAATTGAGGTCACATTGCCAAATAATTGGCCCCAGTGCCAATTTTGGACAACAACTTGAGTCCAATGATGAGTGATCAGTCGAGTAATTGCAACGGTAGTACTTGAGACCACCAGCTTGGCTTTTGCATTGCACAAGAACCAGAGAATAAGAACCTGATCTTGTTATGACTGTCGTTCTTGTTGATGTTGAACAAGAACCAATGACAGTGGTACATAGGGATCAGTGTATTATAATGATGCACAGTATCTAACATTGCAACCATAAGAGAGATGAGGGATCAGGAATAGATAGGAATTTGGGTACAAGAGGTTCAATCGAGTCCTCCAGCCGACTGTGGCTCCTCGTTTGATGAGGAACTCTTCAAGAAATTTCTTTTTTTCACTAAGATGANCTAACGGGTTCAATTCCCATAAGGTATTTAAGTCTCCAGGGCTGCTCCGCTCTGAAGTAAGAGAGCTCGGCATGACCCTTGGAGTGGTGACAGTCTTTTTTGATAATGTGGTCAAGTGCAATAAATACCTCGCCTCCCAAAACCAGTAGTTGCATTAATGCCAAATTGCTCCCATATGATGAAGTTTCTGGCTGTCTTCCAATCTTATGGCTGAATTTTCTTTTGATTCCTTAAAATATACTAACTCCGACCGCTCAAAAAATGGTTTGGTTATGACATCTTTAACAAATATTATATCCAACCACTCAAAAGCAATGACACTGCCCCCGCAAAAACCCCCTGCCTACCTTGTATCTATCTCATTTCTGTTTTCTTATCACAAAGCAAGTGAAATGAAAGCAAAAGTTATGATTGCCTCCAACTTGATCACCAATTGAGGTCACATTGCCAAATAATTTGCCCCAGTGCCAATTTTGGACCATGACTTGAGTCCAATGATGTGTGATCAGTCGAGTACTTGCCAGAGTAGTAATTGAGACCACCAGCTTGGCTTGTGCATTGCACAAGAACCAGAGAATAGGAACCTGATCTTGTTATGATTGTTGTTCTTGTTGATGTTGAACAAGAAACAATGACAGCAGTACATATGGATTATTGTATTATCATGATGCACAGTATCTAACATTGGAAACATAAGAGAGAAAATGAGGGATCAGGAATAGATAGGATCTTGGGTACAAGAGTTTCAATCAAGTGGGGAAAAGGGAATCAGGCATAATATCAAGCAATAACATGTCATATCTACATTGAGTTCCCTGGAGGGATAATTCTTGGCGAGGTCACATCATACCCACAGTGTTTGTAAAGGTTGTAAAGGAGATCTCGTGTGGCCACACGAGAAAAAGTTGACTGAAGTTCCCATTTGGCATCCAAGGTGTACGAGAGAACCTGTGCTCAGCGGAAATTTTGCTTCATTGCTGCAAAGCAGAGCTCAATTGGATTGAGCTCTGGGCAGTATGGAGGTAAGTACACTAGCAATACTCCAGCTTTTTCACATAATTGCTTAACCCTGGGGCCTCAGTGGATGCAAGCGCTATCACAGACCAGTATAGAATTGGTGCCTGGATATCCGTTCATCCGGGGTAACTGAGAAATCTGGTCAGTATTCATGATGATCAGACAGATTTATCCAAGACCAAATCATGCTTCAAGAAGTGTTGGAACTTCTTGGCATTGAATGTATCAGTTCAGACTGCCAATGCTAAGGGTTCAAAGATACCAATGGCCAGTAAAATACTGAGACGTTCCGGGTTCTGCTGGATAATGAGTTGATGGGAAACCCGCGTGTAGATCTAGCAAAGGTGCAAAGTAGCTTGCGGTCACAGACCAAAATCTTGTCTGGAACGGAATCCAATGATTAGACATGTGACCCAAATGAGGAGAAAAATGAAGGATGACATACCTGTGAAAACCAGGAATTCTGCAGGCACATTCCTTATCTTCTCCAACCACGAGTATT
The DNA here is from genome assembly GCA_001263375.1 of Puccinia sorghi. Taxonomy (NCBI): domain Eukaryota; kingdom Fungi; phylum Basidiomycota; class Pucciniomycetes; order Pucciniales; family Pucciniaceae; genus Puccinia; species Puccinia sorghi. The sequence goes on from LAVV01010741.1 coordinate 23,128, forward strand.
TTGTGACTAGGCATTTTTTAATGTTAATTGTGTTGGCCTTCTTCAGAGTTATGGAGAGGCAATTTACAAGGTTGTTGTGAATTGCTTGTGGACAGAGTCTGCTATTAGTCATAGGTTTTTTCTCGTATTTAGTTCAAGAAAGACCAGGCTGATCACAAACCAGCTTGAGGAAATATCAACTTCAATCTCTCATCTTCTGCAGGACTAGCATTCATCAGAATCACTCTACTTCATGTTTGAGCAAGGGTTTTTCTTTCCTTGGAGGATTCTCTCAGGTTTTGTCCCTTTGCAGTATATGTTGCTCATTTAATTTATTCCTTTATTCTAATCATTATCTTTCATTTGTCAAAATAATGTGTTAATCCATAAAATGGGAGCCTGAAATAAGCATTTAATTATCTTGGAGGTTGTTGTAACTTGGGAATAAACCTTATCAACACTCCTTCCAATTGTTGATGCATCCCAGCCTCCCAAGACTGCAGAAATCAAGTAATTTAACCTTCACACAAATATAGAATGCTCCCACAATTTGACTCATAATCTATGTCAAATATTAATTTCAAATCATTTAAGAGTTAATTAAAGCATAGCCTCATAAATTAAGCATGTCATTGCACTTATTTGGTCATCTTACCTGATTTATGAGCACCGTAGGGGCCTCCAATAACCTCCCATGAGCATGTCAGAGGCATTCTTGAAGAGATAAAATCCCCTGACGTTTTGCTAGGACTGCCCCCAGAAAGTGCATTTGACAGCCCTCAGATATTTAGAGATATTGTTGTGCAATCTTGCAAAATTGGCCTGATCAGTTGGAGGAGGCTGAACACCCAGCTTCCACAGCCAAGTAATTAACTTGGCAGGCCCAAGGAGAGCTACTGGATCAAATAGAAATCCTCCTGTTGGAAACTCACTCTTTGACCACTTCTCTTGTTTTTCTTCTTTTTATCATGTCACTCCTTTTCTCACAGCTCAAACTCTTTGGTATTTGATTATTCAAAACTTCCCTGTCTGAGCAACCCACAACTTAGTCAATCTTGTATTCAGCCTACTTGACTTCACCTTGGGCTGCTGAATAACAAAGCAAAACCATCTGTTTTGACTGCACAGTTTCTGAGAGTCACACAATTCAGCCTTTCTCCCAGTACTATTGTGCGACACTTGAGCTCAAGATCTCTTTCAGCTCAAGTTGCCTTTGGCTACGGTCAACCTAATTATTTTTTATTCCGCCACTTGTCAACACCTCCTCCAACGACAATCTTCTGTTTGTCACCTATCACATTGGAAGCATTACATAACATCACAAAGAGACGAAAAAACATACAAGTAATTATGTGTGGGTGGGTGGGTGATCTAGAGGCTGGATACACAGGAATCACAATACAGATAAAAACACCTCATCTCTAAGAACACACGAGGGGGTGTGAGAGCAGGAGTATACATACATGTGTCAAAAAACAAAGCGCATGAAAGTATAAAAAAAAAGAGAGTTATTAAGAAAGGGCAACAAGAAAATATATGTCGAGCGTAATGAAGAAGAAGACTGCTATAGACGTCCTGTTGAAAATTATGGCGAACCAATAAAAGAGAGAGAGAGATTAATCATCACCAGAAAGCCCAGATTCGTGTAGTGCTTTCTTGAGGAGCCTTCCGGAGTGATCGAGGGAGAACAAGAACCGCATCACTTCTTTACACAACTGATCAGAAACCCCCCCTCCCCCAAAAAAAGTGGTTGTTATGGTCATCATGAAAAGAAAAGTCGGTGTGTGTGTGAATAAGCAACTAGATCCCCCTACATATTGATCCATAAAGTATCTATAAAAGTAGGAAAAGAGATAATACTTACAGTCCAATTCTTGACTTGGATTCCGATTTTGAATAGTCTGACAGTGTCCGCGTAGATGATTTCTATAGAATAATGGTCCTGATCGGGCATGAGAGGAGAGGGAGATTGGGAGGGCATTTGGGCGGGAGCGTGATGAGCGTGCGGATCATGATCGAGCTTAAGGTCTTGCAGCGAGTGGTGATTGGGAATAGGGGAAGGATTGTGATGATGGAAGAAAGAAGACTCGTCATCGAGGTAATAATGGTTAAGAATCAGGAGATAGGAGGAGGCCACATGTAGGAGTCCCAAGCTTAACGACTTCTCGAATAAGTCCCGCGGTTTCCCGACGATACTGAACAGCTTTTTCCATTGTTTGATATCAATCTTGCGTGCACATCCCACTACCACCTCCAAAGACTCCTTGAAATAGTCCAAGAATTCCGCCACCATTGGTAATAGTCCTTTTCTCTCCGTCTCTTCGGTCGTACTACTACTAGCATCTGTAGTCTCCTTCGAGTAGGCTTGTCCGTCATGATCAATCTTGAAATTTTCCCCTCCCTCTTCTTCTTCTTCCAAGACCGTGTGCAGAAGCATCTCCAACGAATGTGAAAAATAAATCAATTTCGAATAATAGGCCCCAAATTCCACAGCTTCATCCATCTTGCCTCTAATCAAGTAAAACTTGATCACTTGATAGATAAACAGTTCAGTCTATCGTTTCCAAAAAAACAAAGAACCGAGAAAAATATCAATTGTTGCCAGACGTCTACTCATTCAAAGACAAAAAGACTGACACTAGTAATGATCCTAAACAAGGCGAAACTGAGAGATTTTTTGACAACGGTTTCTTGTTGGATTCCAACGAAGATACCTTTATCCATCAAAACCGCTTATAACACGGAAGTTTGTGAAACAAATCATTAATACGGATAGAAAGATCGAGCGGAGGATTAAGATCAAGGCCGAGAGTACTCACATAGGGGATGAAAGTTGAGAGGGATAGTCAGTTTACTCTGAACGGGGAAATCCAACGGCCTTTTTTCCACGCCTCTGTGAGAAGATTCGAAGATACCGATAGACAGGGCGTCGAGCCAAACGGAGACCTGAGAGGAGTCCCAAGCCCAGAGAGAGTTATCCAACAAGATATTGTCGAGGTGAATGCCAGCCCAGTAGAACTCGACGCGGTCGGCGAGGACCTGCAAGTGGTACTTGACCTGGGCGAGGAGCTCGGTGCGTTGGGGACGAAGAACGACCAGATTTCCGCCTATTAATAGGATGATCGTGGCATGATCCAGGTCCTTCTCTGGCTCCCCAAAACAGTGCTGTACATCCGGAAGAAGCCACGAGATCCCTCGCACTAGTAACGGACTCCCTACTACACCCTCAAGCCCAATCCTCCCACATTCTATCAACGCTTCGTCCTTGATGATCATGTGCGTCAATGTGTTGTCAGAGGTGTAGATCAGTAGTGATGTGTCATATCTTGATAACAAAACAATCGGATGTTGTAGCGGATGTTCGAATAAGCAATTTGACAAGCTCAGTGCGTTTTCTCGTGCGAACATCCGGATCTATTTTGTCGTATAAAAAAAGGACACAGAAAACTTCACTCAGCCAATTGGATAGCTACGCGACCCAGCCTTGTTGAATATAAAAAAAAATCCAAACTTGCCGAATATGAACCACCTTCGTCGATACCGACGAGGAGGATGTTGAGGAACCATTGCATACCACCGCGGACATGAATAGCCTGTTCCTCGTCCTGATTAGAGAAGAGTTTCCATCTACCAGAGACCGAATTAAAGTGAGTGAACCCGCGTTTGCCCGCGACGGCCAGTAGCTTCCCATCCTCAGAAATGCAACTGCACTCGATCGGCCAGTTCGTACTGATGTAATCCGCCGGGATCTTGATGTGTTGCCACACTTCCGACGACGGATTTATCACCGATAAATCCGCACATTCCGACCCTCGATACACTGATACTCGATCCTCTAACTGTAAAAATCCTTGCTTTGTATTGTCCTTATGAAAAAAAAAATTGCTTGAAAATTAATTATCTCATCAGATCTACAAAAAAAGAAAAAGAACGGGCCGCACCGGGGAGTGTAGCGTCGCTACAGCGCTTTGAGCGAACGGTAAAACGAACAGCTGATCGTCGGCGATGTATCGCGTGGAAGAAGGTGTGGGAGGAGTTAAGAGAAATAGTTCGAAATTTCCAGGCCCCCAGAACTACCACAACAAAAATAATTTGAGTCTCCAAGACCTGTCATTTATTACCATCACAAAAAAAAGAAGACGCAAACCAAGCTGCGACAAGAACCCATGAAATAATCTTCAAACTTGGTTTCATGCGAGTTCAGCTCAGGAGTTACGGCAGATGTTTGTAGACGACCATAGACGGACCAAACGGAGGATCCGTTCGAGGCTGCCACAGCCAATGCATGTCCATCAGAAGTCCTATGTTTAATAGCATAAGGGTAAGGGCGCAGGGAAAGAAAATTGAGGGAAGAGTAGAACACGAATATACCAAGCACATGCATTGACCACTGCTTCTCCTGACTCTTCCCTCTGTCCCGTGCTTTGTTGGCTAGCCGAAAGGTCCACAGAATGGGAATAATTGGTGAGGAAAGCTGAGCCTTTCAAGTTATAGACATCCACAATCCCTCTATATGATCATATCAGGTCACACACAAAGAGAAAAAGGAAAGAAAGAGAAGACTGAAAAGTAAGAACTGTGATCAATTTATTAGAAAACAGAGAAAGGAAAGTGAAAAAAGTGAAAAAAACTTACTTTTGTACACCGATGGCAACTAGACTGAATCGAAAGTTAATCGCACAGGCGCCGGTTGCAGGGAGATGGGCCAGTCGTTCGACAGGCTCATGGAAGCAGCTGCCCATCCACCCTTCCTCTTCATTCTCTACGACCCGTGTTGGTGTTGCGGGACGTGCTGCTGGTTGAGATGTTCTACGCATACATGAGAGGTGGGCTACATACGCCCGACCATCTGATGTCACAAAGATGTACACATTAAGATCGCTGGAATACGTGATTGAAAGTAATGTCACTATGAAGCATAAAAAAGGCAACTTGAGTAATGATTACTTAATCTTTCCGTAATCCTGGGATGAATACGAATGCAAAAACGAACCTGATTTATCTATGAACCAATCAAATTTCGCCAACAATGTTTTTTTAGGAGAGAATTTGACAGAAGGAATTGAATTCAAGTGTTGGATTTGTTGTTGATTGTGATGGGGATGGGGATGAGAATCTGAAGATACGAAAGAAAGGAGGATTGAAGACCAGGAGATAGTTCTTAACTGAGGAGCAGGACTGGAAATCCCGATCAAAATATGGGTGGGGGTGAGGGCAAGACTGTAGATAATATGGAAATAAGAATCAATAACGGGAAAGGTTTCAAGAGAACTGATGATAAGCAAAGAAACAAACCAACCAGCTGATCTCTTCAGTGTTATCGACTCGCGGCATCTCGCCGACGAGTTTGAGTGCCAACGTGGGGAAGGGAATTCGATCTGCAGGACCAGTTAAAAGGAAAGAAGTGGAATGATCGGGCGGCAGTGTGTATACGGAGGAGTCCGGCAATGCTTCCAATCGATAGATGATCAAGGCCGACTTGACGGTCTACATATGAGCATAGTAACATGAGCATGAATGAGTCTCTGTCGCCGGTGGGTGGAGCAGGAGAAAGGGCTAGACCGACCCAGATGACCAACAGGTGTTCCGCCTTGTCCGGCTTCCATTTGACGAGTCGATTCTTGCCCAATCGAGACAGACTATCCTGCGATCTGACCAGCTTGGTGATGACGATTCTGGGTTTTGGGTTCCATACGGATAGTTCGGTTGTTGTCCAGGTGGCAAAGAGTCCGATGGGTGCTTGGGGCGTGGGCGGACATGCTTCTATCCCGATCAGTTCCTCCTCCGGACGGCTGGTGGTTGATGAGAGTCTTGAGGCCGAGCCAGTTGGCCAGTACATGAGGGTTCTCCGGTTGGAAGAAAACAGTATTTTTTCCTTTTGCTTTGACGGAGACACTCAACTCAAGCCGATCCTCTTCTCCGATGAGTGTACTCTTCGAAGTTGAGTAACTTCCTCTTCTTTTTTTTCTTTTTTTTGTCACGAACACTCACATCCTCACTCAAGACCAGCTTAGGAGACCTCGTCGTCGATTTGGAGGTGGAACTGTGTCCAAGAACCTGCGAAAACTTCCTGAAGCTATCCAAGACATACTATTACAACTTTTGCTCGTTCTTTAACGGTGAGTCAACGACATACAAAACAACTGCTATTGTACTGACTTGACTCGGGAGAAAAAAAAAAAAAAAACAGTGCAAAAAGATTTCATCGCTCAGACGGGCGATCCAACCGATCTCGGCACAGGCGGCGAGTCCATATATGCGCGACTGGAGCGAGTGGAGCGGCACGATCCAGAGTACTATCGGAAGCGATACTTCCCAAGCGAGCTAGGGGTGCAAAAGGGAAACCAGAAGTGGCTGAATCATGGGCGACGGGGGACGCTTTCGATGGCCGTAGCGGATGGGAAATGCGGCAGCCAATTCTTCCTGACGCTAGTGGATGGACTGAACGAGCTGGACAGCAAACATGTGGTGTTTGGGAGACTCGTGGAGGGGTTCGACACGCTCGAGAAGATCAACGAGGCCTTGGTTGATGACCAGGGCCGTCCTTTACGTGACATCCGCCTGCGCCACGTCATTGTCCTCGACGACCCCTTCCCGGACCCCTCCGGCCTCACCATCCCGTCCCAATCCCCCATCGAACCTCCCACCCATCAACACGAGCAGGGTAAAAAAATATTGCGTGTGGGTGACGATGAAGAGCTGGACGAGGAGCTGGACCCGGAAGTGGTTGAGGAGCGGCGTCGCGAACGGGAGGCTCGAGCGCAAGCGTTGACACTAGAGATGGTGGGCGACTTGCCCTTTGCGGAGGTATCGCCCCCCGAAAACATCCTCTTTGTCTGCAAACTCAACGCCATCACCCGCTCCGAGGACCTCGAATTGATCTTCTCGCGCTTCGGTACCATCCTCAGTTGTCAGGTCATCATGGACCCTAAAACTGGTGACTCCCTCCAGTACGCCTTTATCGAATTCCTTGAGCAAGAGGACGCCGAACGTGCCTACTTCAAGATGGATGGCGTCCTCATCGACGACCGTAGAATCCACGTCGACTTCTCTCAGTCCGTCTCCAAACTGTACGTCTCTTCCAATCCTTCTCTGGCTTCTTCTCTCGTCAAAATCTCACCTTCTTGCAATACAGGCATTCGGATTGGGTTTATAAAAGGACTGGCAAGCGTCAACACCTCGACCACCATTCCAATAAAAACTCTCCGTCCCGTATGGCTAGGGACTCTAAACACGAGAGGGCGTCCATGGATCATGGTGGCTCCGATCATCGTCAAAGACAGGAAGACCATCCACGACAGGAAGACCACCGAAGACACGACGAGCGAAGGCACGACGAGCCAAGGCACGACGAGCGAAGGCACGAGCGAAGGCACGACGAGCGAAGACACGACGAACGAAGACACGACGATCGAAGACACGACGATCGAAGGCACGACGATCGAAGGCAAGATGACCATCGGCCACATGGGAATTCTAGCAGGCCGAGTCGTCGGCCGCAAGATTCGAATCACCATGGCTCGAGACATGACCACAGCAGACGCCGGTCTCGCAGCCCGGCTACCCGCAGACATCGGTAACCACTCTGATGACTCATCCGACTCTCTTTCCCCTTACCGTCGTGCCTTTTCTCACACCTGGCTTGGGCCTGTCCCCGAATAATATTGTCTAAGTCGTGCAAACACACACACGCTGTCTTGCCTTTCCTCTCTCCCTTGTATTCATGTGCTCAAATACGCCCAACCAGAATGATTTTCCGGGGATGTGATCCTTTTACCAGGACCGCTAGTTCCTCGGACCACTCAACAGTCTGCACAGATACACTTGCCTCCAAGTGGGATCACTCTGCCTGACTGGTGCAGTCACCCCACCTCACATCCATAATCCCGTCAAAATCTCTGACTCTAAGCAAAGAGAGATAAAGAAAGGGAAAAGAACAGTTATTCACGCGACGCGTTGTCCTCAGTCGCGCGCACATAGTTATAAATAGGCTTTGTTTTCTCTCATTCCCCGCTCCTTATGAGATTTATTTTGTTTTCATTCTTAAAATCATCATGGTTCTATCTACAAGTTATAAAAACTTAAATCAAAACATTATTCTTCCCTGTTGAATCAGCACACAGTACCGTGCCCCTACTCCCTGCTAAAAGGATCTCACTTGCCTCTCCGATTCTTGACAAGACGGAGCACATATAGGTGTGATTGGAGAGGCGTCGTTCGCCAGATGCCTGGCGTAATCGGTGCATACCAACTGTGAGCAAGTTCCCGAGCAGATCTCCTTCGGCGTCTTTGGATCAGAAATATCAGAATGTACATCGGATGACGGTACCAATTGTGTCACAGGGCATATCATGCCTTATCGGCAGAGCACTTTTCAGTGACCCAAGCGCGAGCCAGCTTGGCTCATATGTATCAACCGCGCTTTGTACTTTGGAACAGATCTTCACAACAGATCCGTAGCTCTCATTGAGACTGATCCACCTTTGTTGTGAGCCGTCTCATGATCAACGGCACTCGTGCTAGCCCCCCGGCGTGGGGATGGACCATTTCGAACGTCCAGCTCCAGCCAGCAAAGGCCAAGGAGATGAATATATAAGGCAAGCTTTCATCGCCTTTCTAGCGGCCCCTCAAACCACAGAGTCACTTCAGCTCACTTCACTTCCGCCGTCTGCCCATCCCCTTCAGGAAACGCGTCCGACGCCAGATTATATACACCAACAACCCCGCATCCTACACACTGCACTTTCCAGTTCACAAGCTCAGCGTGTGCGAAAAATGTCTTTCAAGAAGTTTTCAGTTTCTGCCGTGCTTGTCGCCTTGAGTGTGGCCACTCTTTCGTTCGGAGCCCCGGCTCCTACGCACCTTACCAGTGCATCACACGACTCCTCCCTGGCCTCGTCAACACCGGCCGCGGTCTCCTTGAGCTCAACCCAACATGACTCCCGCTCTATCTCGCTCGCAAGAAGAGAGGAGGACTCGGCTCACAGTGTGAGCTTTTTTTTTTCCTCTTCATTCTCTCTCTCGCCTCCCAAGTCAGCTGAGTGTGACTGTCACTCCCCACGGCGTTTCCAGAAGGGCAAGACTGCCCAATCTAATTCTGGAAAACAAGCCGAACAGCAAACACCCAACCAGCTAACTATGGACACCGTGAGTTTCCTCCTAAAAATACACATATATATATATATAAATAACGAATTCACGGGGCGCCGTACTGACAAGCCATCGATGTCTTCCTGATCCAGTCAAAAGAAAGTGAGGCTGACATCTCCGCTAAAAAGGCCAGGCCAGAATCAGAAAACGTGAGTTGGTGCTATTCTGTGGGGGTTGCATTTTGCTTGTAAGGCCTGGGGCGACACTGATAAGCTGTTTTTGTAGCAGAAACAGGGTGCCGCTGAGCAGGGAAACAAGCAGACTGATAAGAACCACCAGGAAGCCAAGGTTCGCTCTTGGACTCCGAGACGGATCCCTAATACCGACTTGATAGTACTAACACATACACATGCCTTGAAATTAGGAATCCGGCCCGAATCCCAAGGACACGACTGAAATGGGTAACGACATAAGCGGGAAGGTCTATGTCAGGAACTTGCAGCCCAAGGTGGGTCAAAGTAACCCGGACGACAACCTTCCGAATGGTCAAGCGCCCAACAAACAACATGCAGACAACGTGAGTTCACCCCTTCCTATGGGGGGCCAGCCGTAGTGACTTGTAAGGCCTGCAGGGGACACTGACCAATGAACTTCTTCGGATTCTACTGTAGCAGCAGAAACAGGGTGCCGCTGAGCAGGGAAGCAAGCAAGCAGAGAAGACTGTCCCACAGACCCAGGAAGCCCAGGTTTGTGCTTTTATTCCGCAGGAAGTTCCCACCAGCTCCATCTTGTAACTCACTTATTTACACCTGCTTTGTGTGAAACAGCAGTGAGTGGAGTAGCAAATGACGAGAGAAATGCTTCCAACGAAGCGAACGAAGAAAGGAGATGATCTTACACCTCTGTGAGGTATAAATAAGAGACACGATGAGATGAGTTTGTAATTACTTATCGAGCGAAGAAAGAGATTGGTTCTTCCCTTCTCGCTCTCTCCATGGCCTCTCTCCCACTCTCTCCTTATCTACTCTGTTGCTTGTACTCTCTCCCGCTTTCTCTCAATGTATCTTCATTTTCTCTATTTATCGCTTTCTTTTTTCTTGTTTATGGCCTTGAACGTAGTGCCTGCTATTTTTTATTACGGATATAGAACTGCTGAAATCAAGCGTATACTAGTGGAAGCCTTTAAGAAGGGAACCACGGGCCTTGTAAGAAC
>LAVV01010752.1:7286-19074 GCA_001263375.1 Puccinia sorghi
AAGAGCACAGGATGCTCAGGGACTTAGGACAACAGCTGAGAGGGACTCCAGAGGAGCATGTCTCAGTGCTACGGGCTCAGAACTAAGTGAGGTTGTATTTCTGATGGGGACAAGAAGAAATACAACGTGGGAAAGGGGCCTGAGTTGAGGGCCTAAGGTGCAGAAGAAAAGAAAAGAAGGAAAGGGAAAAAGAAAGGAAGAAGCCCTCTTTGGGGGCAGTCACAATTCCAACAGATTTGGGCGCCTACGGATGTAATATTTATTGATCTGTGGTGGTGCCCTGAAGTACTCGATCTTGATAGACATGGGTGCAGCGGCCGACATACCAACAGCAACACACAGAAGCCGCTTAACTTCAAAGTCTCTGCTGGTTCATCAGGGGGAATATTGTTGGTGGTGTAGCTGCTTTCTACATAATGATCCCTTGGTCCCGGGTGAACGATGGCCGGCAGTTCGCCCAAAATACGATGGGAATCTCATGATTTATAACTGGTTTCCAGGTGAGATACTGCACAAATTTGACTCTGAAATCTGTTCCGCAACCTAGAGGTTTGTTTTGGTCATGTATCGGCCATATGTTAGCACGATTGAGACCGGCCCGTGAGATCTTGGTGCAAGCTAGACCACCAAGATGTGGCAAAATACCCTTAGAAGATACACGTGACTCAAGGAGGGGTCTGGGCAGACCCTGAAGGACTGGATTAACGTCTGGCCATCCTGCTGCTACCACTTCTCCACGCAAGATCACAAATACTTCTTGGGTCTTCCACACGCGACCCATCGGTTTTGAAGGTGCGACCCACTCGGGCATCCCCATGACGTCGGGAGTGGGTCGGCACCTTCAAAACCGGTGGGTCGCCCGTCAAATTTCTTGAAATGCAGATTATTTTTCTTCAATTTTTTTGTGGATCAAATTGAAACATATTTCATGATGAGGAATTCTTCTCATATTACACTTTTTAGTGTGCAGAATTTAATAGTTAAGTTCTTTTTTGGTTTTGCAAAACAAAAAAACTTGAAATATTTTTGACACTACACCTGGCTTTCTGATTATTTTTTTTTGTTCTTTCAGATTGCAAAGGAATGCATTTTTTGTCATTTTAAATTCTAATAACACACTTCCAATAGTTTAAAACATCATTGTTTAATTCATTTCAGGTTAAATTTAATAACTCTCCCTTTTTTGGGGGTGTCATAAATTTTCTTTGGACTTTTTCTGCAGTTTTTTTTTCACAAATTAATTTTGGTGTCATATTTCAACTTATATAATCTTTTGATTCTATTTTTTTTTCCTGAATTTTAAAAGGTTCATAACTAAGCTTCAAATTCCAGAGTTTGGGAAAGAAATAAAAATGTCCAAAATGTTTGCCACCTGAGCAAAAAATAAAATAAGGGGGTTCAACACAAGACCCACCCTCTTTGGATGCACAACCCACTGGATGTTGCGGCACTGGCCTCGGTGGTTTGCGGTACACAAATGGGGGTCATGGCTCAAATTTCTACAATGTGGATTATTTTTTCATTAGGGGGTATCAAATATGACAAAATCCACCTTCAAAACCAATTGATTAGAAATCATCAAATCCACAATTTCTAATTGACAGATTTCCAAAAATGTGTAGCTAAAATCACAACGGATTTCAAAAACAAAAACAAAAAATATTTGCTCCCAAACACAGGTTTCATAAATAATTACTTAATTTGGAAATCAACAAATCATCACCAGCTCACAATACTCACCTCACCTCACTAAATCAATTGACAGATACCTCATCTAAACTACTCACCTCAACCAAATCATGTTTCAGCAATCATCTCAACACAAGCAGGTCCTCAAAGTGGCTAGTGCCACTACCTTCATCATGATTGTAAACTCAGAAAACAATAGTGACTCACACCTGGAATTTCTTCTGCTACCCTGCCCCCTTGCTTTGCGCACCCAGACCTTCTACTACCCTTCCTTTTATCTTGCTGCACCCACCTTACCATCCCTAGCCACATACTACCTTGCTGCACCTGGCACACCCTCCCTAGCCGCATCCAAGAACCACAATAGTTGCCTCAGATACCCTGCCACCTCACTTGGTGCCCCCAGATGGCCTGCTACCCTCGCTTCCACCTTGCTTGATGAACAACCTATGAATTTCAGAGATATAACCAGAACCAGACTGAGAAGGAAAAAAGTCAGAAAAAAGAAAAAAGAAGAAGAGTAAGAGAAAAGAATGAGACCAGAAGCATGAAAAAAAATAATCACCATTGAAGTATGAAAGATATGAAAAATATGACAACTGAGAAAAGCAGGACAAGAGATATTGAAAGGGCACAGGACTATGAGAGAGAAAGAAGATCAGTTTGATGGGCTGTTGAGTTGTTGACAGTTGTATTCTCACCAATGGGAAAGAGACACTGAGCAGAGTTGAATTGAACAGAGTCGAAGGAGTTGAGTCTGTTATGGCCTGGTGTATACCTGTATGGGGGAGAGCTGATGCCCGCTACAATCGTGTAGTTGGGTGGTACCTCTTTTAGCCTCCCCCAGGGCATAACAGAGTCTGAGAGTTGAGTTGTTGTTGAGAAACTGAGTCGACAGAGGCAAGTCAGAAGTTGAGCAGGAGAAGAGTGGAGAGTTGAATTTGAAGCTGATCAGACAGAAAAGATGTTCCCGATGAAACATGAGAATAGAAACCCGAGAAGAAAGGACCAAGTGAACCAGAACACAGGGATGATGGTTTCACAGATATGTCACAGCGTCGAGTTCCAACAAGATGCCATCAAGAAATCTCCACACTCCAAGAAAGATGATGGAGCTTTCCTCAAGGGTCAATCAACAAACCGGAGACCCTCACTCACCAATACTTCAAATCATCACAGCCCATCACCCGGAGTGGGGCCAAGCGAGGCCAATTGTATAAATATTTGTCCACATTGTGCTGCTGGTTTAGTTTCTTCAGGTGCTCAAATTTCAGGAGCTCTCAGGGACCTGTTAGAAACTAATCAAGCATCTGCCAAACAAACACGTGGAGCACAAGCAATGGAATTTTTTCAAAATAATGATGCTTCTGAGTTTAACAACCTGGCTAAATTATCAGTCATCAATATCTTTTATTCTGAACGTAAAGCCACACTTCACATGTCAATTCAAAGACGCAAACTGTGCATTCAATGGCTCCAGTCAATCATTGACTCTTCTCAAAATTAGTGGCATAATATTGGATAATTTTCCCTTTCTTTTTGATTGGTTCCCTTTTATTTTTATTTTTTTGTGTTGCTTTCTGTCTTTGAAATAAGAATATAAGGCACATATTGGTTTTAATTTTTGGTGTTGCTTGCTTGATTCAACCTTAAATTTTATTGCAATTGCCAACCAAGAAAAAAAAATACAAATCATTGCAAAACATAGTGGTGAAGTTTGAGTCATTCTTGCCTCCCACTCCCTCTTGCCCTGCTTCTACATTGCCCTCCCTCTCCCTCTTTTGCTCCTTCTATCTCTTCCTCTCCCTCAGGTTAGGTGTTTACCTCATGGCCTATGTCAAATTGGTTGTCCCCACAAAGAATGATAATCTTCGTAATCAGTCCACATTTAGCAATGAGTTCTTGCCACGTGACCAGCTTGTCCAATGGTGTGGTTTCCAATGCTTTTGGCTCAGATTCAAATGAATTAATTTCGGTGTTTTTCATTGCAAAGTCATCCACATGCATCTCCAAGTTCATAGAGATGATATTGTGTATCACTGCCAGAGCAATCACAATATGGTTTTGCGTGATGAGCAAATATTCAAGGGGATTTTTAAATATTGGAAATTGGCACTTGAAAATGCCAAAAATCTGTTCAACTGTGTTTCACAGCATGGAGTGCCTAAGATTGAATAGTTCCTCCTTATTCTCTGGCCTGTAAGAGTGATCAATCAGTTTGGAGATTTCATTGATTTACGAGAGAAAGAATGAATGAAAAAACTTTACCAATTTGTGGCTCCATATTGTTCACGCAGATGGTATTGCACCCCACGATATGGTACAAGAATACCTAGGGCCAGACCATAGCCAGCATTGGCAAGGTAGAAGGATCTTTTGGGGATATCAAAGTCATTGTTCTTTGCGTAAGCCAAAACTTGCGCATTGTGTGCAGCTCCCTCCCAGCCAACACACAAGTAAGTGAACTGGAGACTGAAATTACAGACTCCAAGGACGTTCTGGAACAAGAAACCTTTTTGACTTTGGTAAGCGTCTGGGTCAGCAGATTAAGGGATGTGTGCAGCAATGTGTACGCCGTCCAATGTGCGGAAACATCAATCAAAGTATTTGTGAAGTTTTGGGTTGGAGGAGATGCACGGATGGATGATGCCGGGAGTTGGAGATTTAATATATTTTTGACTGAGTGCAACTAAAGCACTCAGGACATAATGAAATACCCTGAAAAAGCAAACTTTCTTCAGATTTGTGATTGACAACAATGAACTAATCAGGACAGAATAAACATACCTCAAAATTGTTCCGCTGCTGTGCTGAAATTGATCCTGAGTTGCTCTATTGCTTGATGAATGGCCAACAGTATACAAGAAAATAGCTACTTGCTCCTCCAACAGTAATCTAGAAACAGTATCAACGGGAGTTTTTGGAATTTGATTGGAAAATACCTTGAAAATAGGCTTCCGCATCTGCATCATGTCCATTTGTTCATCATTCCCGTCTAGCAGTTCTGTTATGTACATTTGGCCAGGCAGGTTTGAGGTATTGCAAGGAGTCTTGATTTTTTGAAGTAATTTGTAGGCACCTAGAAGGACAAAGACTTGGAGGAGGAGCTGATTTGGACCAGATGTGCTTTTATTTGATAGGTTTGAACTTAAGTACCTGAGGAGTTTGATGTTGTGCTTTCAGATTTGGCTGAATCATCTTCAGAATCTTGATCAGTCCGTGGAATTGAATCTGTCATGGTGGGAGATAATGGGGGTATCCAAACACACACGGGGTATGGTGATGAAAGCTATAACATCACCTTGCAGAATCCAAACAGCAGGGCATTTCACGAGTTATGTGAAAATGTGAAATTATGTCCCATATAAAGCTATACAAAGTATATTACATATTATAACAGCGGCCAAACAGGGCCTGAGTAGTTCTTGCGCTTCCATGGATCTTACTGGTTCCCAACTGACATCGATTGCTCTCAAATGCCTCAGGGCGATGTGATGAGCATGCTTTTCTCCCGGTGTGCGCCTCTTATTATCCTCACTTTGCACTGGAGTCTTTTCTTTGCCACGTATCTCACCCCTCTTGCATCAAGTCCAAGTCGTGGTGGGATTACAGACTTCGGGAGCTACAGCGTCCCTACATTTAGGACAGTGTAGCTCACCGGATAGTACTCCTCAAAACACCTTTCACAGAGATAACCGGCAATTCCCACGCGCCACATCGGCCATATCCTCCGAACCATACATCACATCCAGCACACAGAACCACAATTGGTCCCTCGCGGTGGAAATCACCTTGTAGGCGGGGGACCGCAGTCGCGCGAGCTCGAATTTTAGTCCCACACATAGACACGCGCGGTGGAGATGGTCCAAGTCCCGCGACATCAGATAAAGGGTACCATCAAGAATACCTGCAACCATGCAAATCGCTCGATTGATAAAAGTACATGGCTCTTGAAGTATATGCACCCATTCGAATTGCTCATTACCCACCTGTCAGAGCAAACGTGACGGAAGCGACAATCCTGTAGGGATTTACTGATGGCAAGGAAAGAAATCAAGATGAGTTTGTACAGTTGGGAATAGAATTGCGCTTAGAGATATATATACCTTGGCATATCGGTCACTCTTGATTTTCGAGCGTCGGTCGAGTAGCTCCTCGGCTAATCTTCCATCTTTTCGTGCTTTCTTCAGCGCCGATTTACTTTCGGATGGGAGTTCTAATCGGCCGGCGCCTCTGGCTTGATACTGTCGTCTGTTATTTAAGGGTGAATATTGATTGAAAGGATGGATCGATTTAAATGAGTCTACATGAAGGTCCTTGAGGCAGGGTAAGGAGGAGAAAAAGAGCTAACATATTGTTGGCTTCAAGGTCGCGGAAGCTTTGACCCGGTTTGAGGATAGTGAGCCCGGAGTCATTAGATTTGGCAGAGAGTCCCTTCTTGGCGCGTTCATCGGCGAGTCTTTTCTTAGCCTTGACGAGTTCGCCAGCCTGCATCCTGACAAGGATGTGGGAGCACTCGTCTGTGTGCGAGTCGGAGTCGCAGCGGATGTTGAGCTTGCCGTTGGCCAGTTCCTCTACGGTGAGGTACTTATTATAAAGGCAGGATTTGAGCGCAAAGAGGCCGTCCGGGGGGCTGTCACCACCGTCTTGGTCTGTGGCCGAGCCGGACGGCTGGCCTGGGTTTGCAGTGGGAGAGATGGGCTCGAAGAGCCATTCTTCCTGTGGGCCACGAGCCTCTTGTTCGGCGGAAACGGCTCCGAGCTGGTCGGCGGCGAGATAGCGGCCATTGGCGGTTCTGAGCGTGATTTTCTCCTCACTGTCGATGACCCTAGTGGCGACCATGACATGATTGACGTCGTCGGGCTCGAGGCTCTCCAGGGCGGCAGGTGAGAGGGGTGCGGGGACTACCTTGGCAATGGGTGAAACAGGGGAGGGCTGAATTGCCAACGCACACGGCCTGGTCATGATCGGATTCCCGTAGGTTGGTTGGACGCAGATCATGTACAGCGGGCCGAGGATATGCGCTTGGCATGGTGGGTTCAGCCAGCCTTCATTCGCCGACGAGTCCCCCTGGGCGTCTTCGTACGAGTCTCTATCCTCGCGTCGTCGCTTTTTATGCTTCTTCTTCTCCTTCTTCTCCCCCTTGAACTGTGTCATTGTTGCAAAGAAATTATCCATCATACATATCTTGGTCAATCATCCGGGGTGTCGTACTGTGCCCTGTCCAATCAACAGTCGATTGAGGATGTATGTACTTTACCATCAGTCTCGACGATCGCTTTTCCGACATCTCTCCACCTGAGTCAGAATGAAGACGGCGGTCAGTAGTTGTTTGCCCAAGAAGGTTTCTGGGGAATGTAGGTTGGTGTGTGTGTGCGTGGGGGGTCTATTAGATAATCAGCCAAGCCCAGTCCAACTTTGGTTCTGCTGTGTAGGTGTATGCGGATCAACTGCACAAGGAAACAGTCAACAACCAACTTTGTATGATTTTACCATCACTCAGCCTCAAGCGACTACCACTCCTCACCAAAACCATCATCCACCAACAAGCAACTAGGAACCACTCTTCCGCCAGCTCAATCAGTATGGCAACCACCTGGGGACCACCTCAAACGCAGGCTGCACCCGAACTTGCGGCAAATCTCAAAGTTTACAACTCACTCACCAAATCCAAGGTAAGCCTCTGAATGCTTGTTGCTGACTGTATTTCCGTTACACTTAACATCCTCTCCCGCTTATTTCCAGGTGCCCTTCATCCCCAAAGAGCCAAATAAAATTACCTGGTATAACTGTGGTCCCACCGTATATGATGCAAGTCACATGGGCCACGCCAGGTAAGCATGAAACTATATCTTTATATATTTTGGAAAAAATAACAAGTTTCTTTTTTTAAAAAAGGATATCCTGTCATAATGATCGGAGCTAATGTTCGTTGGATTAAAAAAAAAAAGGAATTACGTCACACAGGACATTTTGCGAAGGATTGCGAAAGATTACTTTCATTACGACGTGATATTTGTGATGAATGTGACGGATATTGACGACAAGATTATCCAGCGGGCGAGACAACAGCACTTGCTTGAGGACCTACGCTCAAAATCGGATCAGATCACAACAGAACTCATCACCCAAGTTCAAGAAAGTCTGGGATCCTACGAGCAGAATACGATCAAGAAACTGTTGGGAAGCGACTGCTCCCTCGACGAAACCCTCCTGAAAGCTAGCCAGGATCCCAATTGGAAGGCCGAAATGGTCACAAAGGAAGAAAAGTTTGGCATGTGGCTCGAAGCCTTGGTAGATATCTCCCCCCCTATCTTTTCACTGCAAGCTCTTGCCCGCATCTCATATTTGCTCCTTGGTACCATAGGGTGCAGCCCAGAAAGCTCTGGGCCGAGCTTTATCTCTACTGGACCAGTCTACCGGCAACTCTCGGACTGAAGCTGAAAGGCTGATTGACGGGTCATCAGAAGTGCTCTCCAAGTGGTTGGATCAGAAAGTCAGTTCCATCCATTTATCTTGACCAATTTAATCTCCTTAGTTTCTAACTTGCCCCTTTGTTTTACCCAAAAAAAAGTACGGCTCAACAATCACAGACCATGCGATCTTCAAGAAACTGGCCGTATACTGGGAAAAGTCTTTTTTTGATGACATGGCTACGCTGGGTGTTGAGCCGCCAACTGTAATTACCCGGGTTTCAGATTATGTGAAAGAAATCGTGGAATATGTCGAGAGGATTATTGAACGAGGATTTGCCTACGTGCACGATGGGAGCGTCTATTTCGATGTCAGTGCATTCGACGGGGCTGAGGTTAAGGATCATCCGAGCCATCCGCCGTTCAGCCATTGCTATGCCAAACTCCAGCCGGGCTCCAAGGCTAACAAGAAGCTGATGGAGGAGGGTGAGGGTGCACTTTCGGTAAACCCGACGAGCTCGGCCTCCGGTGGGAAACGCTCGCCGGCCGATTTTGCACTCTGGAAGAAAAGCAAACCGGGAGAACCGGGCTGGGATAGTGTTTGGGGTATGGGCAGACCTGGCTGGCACATCGAATGTTCGGTCATGGCCAGCGCAATTTTGGGAGATGGTATGGACATCCACAGTGGGGGAGTGGATCTGATGTTTCCTCACCACGATAACGAGATGGCCCAATCAGAGGTACGTTGACACAGAGTATGCAATGAATTACAGCTATTCATATCTTGTTATCATTTCAGGCTTATCACAATTGTCCCCAATGGGTCAACTACTTTCTCCACACCGGTCACCTTCACATCGAAGGGTTGAAAATGTCTAAATCTTTGAAGAATTTCATCACGATCTGTGTATGTTCTCCACTTTGCTCCTTTGATTACTTGACAGGAAAACTTCTCTCATGCTTGATAGAGATTGATTACAGGACGCATTGAAAACACACTCAGCCAGACAGCTCAGACTTTCTTTCATTGCTCAAAGATGGGACCTCGGCATGGATTTCGCGGAAAGTGCGATGGCTGAAGTGAGGAACCAAGAATCAACTTTCAACGTGAGTTAGTTGTGCCCTCCCTCTTCTTCCGTGCAGTGGTCAAAAGAGCCTCATGGTAAGAAAGTTTTAGCTACTTCTGGAGATGATTGATGCTTTTTCGTTACGCTGCTTGGTTTCTTGCTATGAAGATAGAACTTCTTTGCAGTTGTTAAAGCTCTGAGGTATGAACGATCGGCTGAGAAGATGATTCAATCGATCGACTTGGGTGATTTCAAGACGGCTGGATCTTCCCATCCTCTGAATGCTACGTGAGCGGCTCTTGGTAATTCGTAAATCACCGAAACTGAATTTCTTTCACTAACTCATCGCCTAACCACATGCACATGACTCAGGTTCCAGAATGTCCAGTCAGAGTTCCATGCGGCTCTTTGTGATTCTTTCAATACGCCTGAGGCGATGAAACACATTCTCACTCTGGTGGCCGAGACTAACAAGTATACTTCTGCTGAGATCAGCTCGATCCGAGCGGAACCTGATTGCCAAAGTCTCGTCATCATCTCCAAGATTTCAGCATGGATCAGTAAGATGTTGAGGGTTTTTGGCTTAGGGGAACAGGTGCCAATTAACGATTGTGACACTGATTTGATCGGTTGGAACGCTTATGATCCAGTGAGTTAGTCTTTCGACCATTTTTAGAAAAAGAAAGAAGGAAAAAGTTGCCCGATATGGCTTGCCATTCACTCATCGAAGCTTTAACTAATGATTTGCTCAACCGTGTTGTGGATCGTGACGTTCGCCAAAACAGAGCGAACCGAAAGCTATGGAGTATTGGATTCAATGGTCGTCCTTCCGCGATCAAGCCCGCAAAATTGCGCGAGAAAAGCTGAAGAAAAAGGAAGACTCCACCTCGGCGATCCCATTCACGGAAGACTTGAGTCGACTGTGCCAGCAGCAGTTCCTCGATCATCTCAAAAAGCTGGGACTCTCTACCTCGGGTAATCTTTCATTACCTTTCGTTTCGTTCCCATGGATCATCGCTGACTGTCTGATACGGTTTCTTATTTTTTCCTCCCCTCCTTTCCATAAAGAGCATCCTGATCCGTCCAACTTTTTCGGCGTAAAAGCCCTGCGTATTGATCACTTATCCGAGCCTGTGAGTTTTTTTTTTCATGTTGTTCTGAAAAACCGGTGTTCTTGACCTTTCTATGATGTCACAGTTAAAAACCAAATTGGCGAGCCATCTGCCTATTTGGTATGAGTTTTGGAACGAGCTCTATCGGTTCTCGCAAGCCTCTCATCCCACTCCGGGTCAGGTCTTAACAGCGTGTGATCAGCTCAGGGATGAACGACTGATTGAACTAGGCGTGGCATTGGATGATCAAGATGGTTGAGTTTCTTCTTCTTCATGTTTTTTCAAAGGCTGAAGATTGGGCTTTGTTACCTTGAATGATGCTGATTTCCTCTAGGTGAATGTATTTAGATGGAAAAGCATTAGTGAAACTTCTACCGTCAAGTATGTTGCTCCAAGCGCGAGAAGATAAGCAGCGAATTCAACGGGAGAAAGAGAAGAAGCTGCAGGAGATGCAGCTAGAGAACGAGCGTAAGAAGCAGGCGAAGCTGATGAAGGGCAAGCTTCCAGCGGAGGAGATGTATAAGGACTCCAAGGAGTTTAGCCACTTTGATCAACAAGGCATCCCTACCCATGCGGCACCCTCTGGTGATGAAATTTCAAAATCTAGGCGGAAGAAATTGGTCAAGGATTGGGAAATTCAGAAAAAATTGAACCATGAATATCGTGCTTGGGTCGCTTCAAACCCTCCTTCAAACTCTTAAACTCAACCTTCCATAATGAATAAACTATCACAAAAATAGTCATCCATTTGCTTCATGTTTATAGTTTTTTTGGCTTCAATCTTTTCCCAATAAACAGAATGCATAGAGTTGCTTGAAAAATTATCAAAGAAAAATATTCTAGAATGTTGCTTTTCTTTCTGTTTGGGTGGAATTAGGAGGAAGAAATTACACCAGTTTCTGATGGTGTTGGGTTTTGCAAACTCATGTCATAGTAGTAGGTGGAAGAAAAATTAAGGGAATACCTTTAGGGTCTGTACACACGCAACCCTGTTGATGTTGTGATTTTCCTGGGAAAAAATGATTCCAGCCAGACTTGCGTACCAGCTAGGGTGCTTTTTTTTCTCATGCGGGAAAATCAATTTCAGGTGATTTCCCACTGTTTTTGGAAACACTTCCGACCCTGTTTTTGAGAACAGTTGTCCCCATTTTTAAATTGCGCAAAAATCAGGCCGCGTTTGTTAGCGTAATATTACGCACGTGATATTACACTTTTTGTCCCAATTTATTTTTGCCATTTGTCAAAACATGCAATATATCACTATATCCCATAAACATATTTTGATTATTACACCTTGTCTCCACGACACCATTATTCCCATCCTTCATCAATATTCCTCTACATCCCACCTCTTCTCAATCAAGAACGCACCAGAAATGAACAATTCCAATCCCCCCCCCCTCCGCCAAGCAGCTGTCAGATATACTGGCTCTATTCCACTGATAGTGGTGTGCCAAGTATAGACAACTTCGAAAAAAAAAGGTAATTTTAATATTACCAAACACAA
>LAVV01010763.1:0-14455 GCA_001263375.1 Puccinia sorghi
TTCTGAAACTACACTAAGATTTGTCATGGTTTTCAATACTAATCACCTAAAAAAAATGTAGCCCAAAAATAATTATTGATTCACGAGAAAAAAAATTAATTGGCCGGATCAAAGAAAACAGTTTTTATTTCATTAACCTCTTTTGATAATTATCAAATAAACTGTTTTGTTTGCTTGAATTTACCCCGATACCACATTGAAGATACAGTTGGACTGTGCTTTATAAGCTTTGTCATGTTTGTTGTCTCCTGTTCAAATAGTCAAGATGGAATGGTCTCACTGGGCTACTGTCCTTTTTTTATAAAGGCTGCGTAAGGACAAGAGCATCAGGCTTTTGATTTTGCAAAGACGATTCATTGTTAGATATAATATTTACATAGCACATGTTATTGGCCTCTTAAATCAGATTTGTTTTGTGGAGAATGTGAGCGCAATCGCAAGACAATAGTTCTTTCAACACAAACTTCATCTTTCCAGCAGGTCAATACAAACTTGTGATTGCCCCAAAAGTTAAGAGGTCAAGAGAAAGGGATCGTCCGAAGCTGCGGAGCGAATGTCAGAGTTCCAAAATGATGAACAGTTTTTTGTTTTTGTTTTTGGCGGTCAAATTTTGGATCTGGACCGATTGGAAATTGGCCGGTGCACTTATAATCGATTCTTTGTCATATGGAATAGAAGAAACTGAGTATCCTATCTTGATTACGCTGATGTTCAAGGCAGCCTATTTGATCAGAGATAAAAACTTACGGGTGCAGGCGGGCACCGGCCCGACCGTGTGGGGCGTTTGGATGATTGTTGGGCAGGTACAGGCACTGGAGACGTCCGTCGCTTAGGAGCCTGTGAGGCTTCTTGGCAGACATATCGGTTTGTCTTCTCATAAAATATTGGGTTCAATTGTTTGACCCAATTTTCAGTGACTTTATCGAAATCATCATGAACCATCAGTAAGTCTTCTGGTGTAACCGCAATCAATCGCATCAGCGCCGAGCGCATTTCAGACGTGAGACATTTGATTTCTTCCAAACCACAAAACTGATAAGAAACTCTTCCACTGTCACCAGAGTCTGTCGGAGGGATCCATTCTGCAGCGGTAGCGGTGGTGGTTTTCAAGCTGAATAACAGGATGAGATAGGGATTGTTGATGTCCAAAATCCCGGCATAACTTTTGGACCACTTGTAACTGTCCTTCCAATAAACCGAACCTGACTGATTCTTTGTTTGAACTCCGCAAAACGAAATGTTGTTGGATTGGAGCTCGCTAGATTGGGATTCCGGGTGGAGATAGATGGTAAAAAGATCGTCAAGCCCTTTTTGCCCACGCTTACATTGGACCGCAAGACCTCGGTACAAAAACTCCATTAGATCGGTTGCCTTGGGCGTGTAACCAATCCGGCCAAAGTGATTGAAAAAGATCCGGCCTTCATCCAAGAGTCTTCTTTTGTCGTTTTGATTGATATAGCTGAAGTTCAGGGTATAGGGGTCTTTCCCGCTCAAGACTCCCAGGAAATCTCTCAATTGAACTGAATATCCATAAGGGACCAAATGCGGGGGGGGGTTGTTGGATTCCATCGACTTTTGCATCGCATATATCAATATTATTCTGGTCGCCATTTCTCCGGCGTCTCCAAGGGCAACGAGTCCTTGTTGCACTGCAGAAGCTAGGGTATTGAGGCACTTGACCCAACACTTATCGGTTGCAAGAATGCTGTTAGCCGCTGATGCATATACGAATTGCGGGGGATAGTCGCTGATGATCATTTCTCGGGATCGGTCGATGAACAGGCAGTGCGCTGCGTGACTCGAAACGAGTTCCGAGTTGATGGGCGAATGTAAGGACACCCGGGTCTGTATTACGGAGCCCAGTAATGCGAAGCATTGCGAATCGGTCAAGTCTTTAGCAGCGGGGACTCCAGCCTTGCACAATAGTTTTGCTTGAGCGATCGTACTTATGGTATTGACTTCAGAACATTCCTCACCCTCGCTTGCATTCTTAAAATACAACCCATAAAATGGGCAGCCATAGCAGAAGAGCCGGCGGGGTGATAGCAACTCATCCCATGAGGTCGGCGCTGGGGGGATATTAAGATCAAGTGTCGAGATTCTATATAATGGTGCAAATAATTCATGGCCCTTGTTGGGAAGCCTTAAACTTGGGTCTCGGTCCAGTGATGGACTAAAGTTGGCCACCTGCGAAGATGTATCGGTGAAGACGCTAAAGAATCCCTGGTTTTCGGGTACGCAGGCTAAAGCCTGACGGAGCAAGCGGAAGTATGAGATGCCTTTTATTTGGTCTATGGGACCGAGCAAGTTTCTGGCCTCGTCTATCGCCAATAGTAACGTGAGCGGTTTGTCTGGTCCAAGTCCAATACTGGAATTCATTTTCTGTGCAGCTTCCGACAGTAAGCTTTTAAGCTTTTGGTAATCCCCTGGCTGACAGGTTTGGTGGTCGCTCTGTATCTTCTCCATTCCTTTTCGTACACTGGTATCAAAGTCGGCCTTAGGAGTATCGTCCAGTTGAAAGCTGTAGCCAAACCATTTAGTTAATCGCTTGTTCAATTTTAAAGAATTGGGATGCTTTTTGAAGAATGTATCCACTGTGTTGAAGATCGCAGCCAATAGACATAGGTAGTACTTGTTCATGTCTCTATTCGATTCACTTGGGAGGAATTCNATTAAGATGATAGATTGCTAACTGGAGAATGTACAAAGGTGTGGAAGCTGAAGATAATCCAGTTGGGGAAACCCCTGGCAAGTCCTGAAGGGGGGTTACAAGATCATAACAGTTACTGTGCTTGAAGGATTGGTTTCAGTCCTTTGATGGACCAATGTGTTTTCTTTTTTTTGGATTTGTTTTCCTGTTTCTGGACTTCCGATCAACTCCCCTAGGGAATGAAATACCATTATCTTTGAAGTTCATTGGCTTACGACTCAGTTGAGGCAATTGTAAGTGCGAATCATATGCAGGGAGCTCCTCCCTCACAATGTCTGATGACCCCCGGGGGCCCGGGGTTCACCCAGCCTCCGACGTCGCGGGGTCAGGGCTCGTGATTTCCCCGGTGTCCCGACATTCGGGGAGATGACTTAATCGACGACCTCAACTTGCACTCGGGTAACTCACAATGACAAAACCATGTCATTCTTGTGAACAATGACAAAACCATGTCATTCTTGTGATGATAGGATAGAACAATACATTTTTTTTGGTATTGTTGACAATGCTTCATAGTCTCGCAGATTCTTGTGGGTTGGACTTGTAGGATCCAAGGAAATTTGGGCCACTGTTGTGCAGGGGCCGCTGAGATGGGGTTACGATTGACCTACCGCTCACTGGCAATTTTACCGCAGCCTGTTGTATAAGCCCTGCTGTTTACCAACTCAGGCTCATTCGAGAACAACCAGAATCGCAACATCGTCAGCTCTTGAGGCTCTTCTACTCTGATATCATGTCCAAGTACTCACTCTGTCACCCCAGCACTGATGTTACGACGAGGCTTATCATCGAGGTTTTTCTCAAACCCGTGGATCCTATCCTCACTGTGGAAGAGGGTACCGAGGTGCAGGCGATTCCTGACCAGCTTAATTTTCTCATCGTGATGCAAACGCTGACATTCAACAATGAACTCTTCCTTTGAGATTACCATTTAGCTCAGCCTTCAGCAAAAGGGTGTCTCGACTACGCATAAACAACTGTCGACGATTCTCCAATCCTTGTCCACCGATTGCAAAGCACTGCTCGTTGGATCCGATGATGAAAAGCAACTGGGAATGAGCTGGGTCGAGAAGCTGACCTCACTAAAGGGGGAAATCCACGCTCTCAAATTGCAAGTAGGTCGTCTTGCATCCCAATTTCACGGTACTTGAGGAGCGGTCGCTGACACTGAAAATCTTACTTCATTTAGGAATTGGATGATCACCTGCAGTCACGGACTTTCATGGTCGGAGCAGCGCTGAGTGCGGTTGATATCGTCGCATACACCCATTTACATTACTACATGGCGAGTCACTTGTTCTATGCTAATCCAGAGCTTCTGGGCGTATTCGCAATGTATGAGTTTTGACGTTTTATGGACACATTAGAGCTCAGCGACCCATCAGGATAAGCTAAAACATCCCTCAGTTACTCGACACTTCGACCTCATCCAAAACATGGAACCGGTTCGCCAAGCGTTAGCGCAGGATCAATCTCTTTCTTTGCCGCCCGTTTCCATCGATGTAGCAGATGTACCTGAGGTCGAACGGAAGGCGCCAGTTGTTGAGAAGAAGGAGAAGAAAGCCAAGGTATCGACGACAGATGGCACTGCAGTCCAGAACAGTCCACAGTCTTTGGTTCCGGCGCCCGATGGAAGCAAAAAATCAGCTGGGACCGAGAAACAGAAATCCAATGCTGAGACAAAAGAAAAAAAGAAAGGCGGTGATGGGGGTGACAAGAAAAAGCCGGCTCCTGTTGCCGATGGGCCCCCGATGCCACACATGGTCGATATGCGCGTTGGAAAGATCATACATGGTGAGCCATTCAAAAAGGATGCATTGATTGGACAGCCAAATCATCAATCAGCCATAGGCCGAGTCCCAGGAGTATATATCTGATAGTCCAATCATGCAGTCGAAAAGCATCCCGATGCCGATTCGCTCTATGTAGAAAAGATCGACTTTGGTGAGCCCGAACCGCGGACCGTAGTCAGTGGTTTGGTCAACTACATCCCGATCGAGGAGATGCGTGATCGGCTCTTAGTTGGCATCTGCAATCTGAAGCCAGCAAACATGAGGGGAGTCAAAAGTTTTGCAATGGTGCTGGCAGTAAGTTCGTCTATACTCAGATCGTTCTCAGGATTGTCCAGATTGTCTTGAGCCTAAAAAATCTTAATTGGATACGTCTCCCGCTTCGGAAATTATTTTTAGGCCACCTCAAAAGATGGTAAGGGCGGCGCTGGAAGCGTCGAGCTCGTAGCACCGCCACCTGGCTCACAGCCCGGTGACCGGATTTATTTTGAGGGATTTGAGGACCAAACTCCGATCGAGCAACTCAATCCCAAGAAAAAACAATTCGAAACTATTCAACCCAGTAAGGTTTTTAAGCGCTCGTCGGATCCTTTTTTTAAATCTCTTTGCGCATAATTCTAACTCGTGATGTTGATTTTGCTTTGCTCCATCAGACTTTACTACTTTGGATACTCGGGAGGCTTGCTGGACCGACCCCAACAATGCCCACAAACCGCACCGGATTATGTCTTCTAAGGGAGTCTGTTGTGCCCCCACATTTGTCGGAGCATCCTTATCTTAAGTGTTGAAGATTGTCACAAATAAATTCTGCTCCTCTCGTTTATCAGTTTGCGTAAGCCTGTCACTGAATAGCTTCTGAGTAATGCATAGTTGAAGCCGAGTTGAAGATTTGAACTGGCAATGAATTGATTTCCGTATGATAATCTGGTTGGGGAGCTTGTTCCTCCATGACGTCTACATTTAGTCACCTAGACGCCTATGTGTCTAGCCGATGATGTCGAATGTGCGTTTGATTGCACTAGGATCACGCCTGTCATGAGGGCTTTGGATAGACGAATAAAGCGCGTGCTGAATACTCGCAACACTTGGGTCAAGAACTTGGGTGTTCCTCGCGTTGCCTGTCTGTTACTACATCGAAAAAAACACTTAGGCGGCAATTATAAACACGTTTTTGAGATTTTTTTGAAATTTTTTTGGAATGTATTTCAATTATTATTATTTATTTTTTAATTGTATTTGAAACAAAATAGTAATTCAAAAATTATTCAAAAAATTCTCAAAACATGCCGCAATTATAAAATCATTATGCAAAGCAGGCCAGTGCCAGTACACGCTGCCGTGACCCACCTGCGCCCTTTTTGCCTGCATGCTCTTATTATCTCTCCACAACACCAGCATCGCCCTCTGGCATCATCTGGCCATCATACAATGTCAAGACAGTAACCCATTGGTCTACATCCAGGCACGCAGGACTGCTTTCAAATGGACCCCCCGCTGGGAGCCTTGGGACAACAACTACCTCCCCCCGGTGCGCTTCGTCAAAATGTTTCGACTCTCGCTCATGATGCTGTAGAGGAATCTTGAGTTCATTGCTGGTTGATAACAGGTGGAACTGAACAGTGCTGATTTTTGGGTAAA
This sequence comes from Puccinia sorghi, assembly GCA_001263375.1. Lineage (NCBI taxonomy): Eukaryota > Fungi > Basidiomycota > Pucciniomycetes > Pucciniales > Pucciniaceae > Puccinia > Puccinia sorghi. The sequence goes on from LAVV01010763.1 coordinate 6,139, forward strand.
TGTATGAAGCTGGGGAAAATAATTATGGGGGCAAGAGACTGAAATATGAATTCAGGGATCTCTTGGGATGCTAAAGGTTTTCTAGAATTAGTTTATATGTCCTGGAAATCATTTTTTTGGCCTGGTTGTCTTTGTAAAAGTCAGGTGGGGTATTTCAAGCACCAAGCCAGGGTCTAACCCCTATTAGCCTGTCCCCAACTAGTCTTAGTTTAGCTAGTTGAGTATGTTTAAATTCCTTCTGGTAGTTGCTAAGTGTCAGTAATGCGCTGCATCACCTTGACACAGTGCAGGGCTGAAACTCATCTAGCACTGTTTCCGTGTCTCTGGAATACTTTCTGCCCTGTACCTGGTTATTAGGTTGACACTACAGACCTACCCTTGTTTTGGTTGTTTTTGTGTGCACCTCCACCTTCTGGGGTGTTCACTGGTTTATTTTGCTTCATCTAGCTCCTCAAACAAGGGGTTTGGGGGCTAGAGTGTGTAGGAGCACTGTTTGGGATCATCTGTACTTGTGTTAAGTTGTTACCAAACAGGGTAATTTTTTACCTTTGTTTGATAGTTATTTATTTTTCCGCTTATGCATCATCTGGTATATCAGAAGACCACCAAAAATGAGCACTGCAAAGGAAACTTTCTCAACTTCCTGCAGTTGACATGCAGAAAGTCCAACAAAGATTTTGGTGTTACTCCCACCTTTATCCCAGAGCGATTTTACAAAGCTTTGATGTACATTCACTGTGAAGACTGCACATTGACTGTGCCAAAACATCCACACGTGCAAACAGGTGGAGTTTGGATGGCAGCTTGGCTGGAGCATGCTACATGTCAACTGCAGACAGTTGAGCAAGTTTTCTTTGAAGTGGAGCTTTGAGTGTGATCAGAGTGCATAAAAAATTGATCTATTGAGTAAAGAACTTTGACGGATATATTTTTGAAAGAAAGGTCATAGACATGTATTTTTCTTTATGCTTAAATTTCTTATGATAAATTTATTTTTACTTTATTCTAAGATTTTTATAAGAATTTTATTTGTTTATTTATTTTTTTTAGTTGGCTCTGATTAGTAGCCAGCTGAAAGGGTAGGGATAAGTGCTGAAGAGTGTATTGGCCAGGAATGGAATAGATGGAGAAAGATGAGGAGGTGTACCCCATTTTCTCCTTTTATGACCTATTCATTTGAATTTATCATTTTATTTTGTATCAGTTATATTCATGCTGTCAACTCAATCACATATTTTCTCTCACTAAAGACTACCCAGTGTCTTCCTTCCAATAAAATCTCATCTTGTTTCAATATGAAGCTAATTTTCTCCATCAGTTTTTTATTCAATCTGGGTTAATTTCCTTACAAGTGCCAGAAACCCAAACTTTGTTAACTTATTACTAGTTAACCAGGGTTGCTATCCACTGGCTCAAGATTAATAGATAAGAACTCATTAGATGAAAATAAAATTTAACCTTGTAATTATATTGAATAATTGAATCTCAAGAAATTTTAAATAGGCTGATTGTCACTCAGATCAACTAGGATGGGATCAACCAAGTTAGCTTTTCTGGCTGTGCAGCCCATTTGGCTGGAAATGGTTGGTGTATAACTTCAGAAGTGGTTAATTTATTCAATATGAAACAGGCTATAATTTAAAACAAATTTAGTTGGAATTTCTGTCTCTTATTCTCTTGGTGACAGTCCTGTGTTTTATCTGATCTCACTTGCTCCTGTTTTATTCCGTGTTTTCTATATTTTCCCACTTTTGATTGTTCTCATCTCAACTCCCTCAAATGACTTGCCACAATAAACCACTATCAAATTATTCCATTCATTTCACTAAATCTCTTTACTTCTGACTGGTGAGATCTAATTGCCTGTTCAACTTCACTCCTCTCAGCTGTCTCTCTTCTTTCATTGCTGTGAAAATTAACAATGCATTGTTCAGAAATTGAGTAAGAAATATCAATTTTGTTGAATTTCTTAACTGATTCTCTGAAAAGGAAAAGTAGGAGAAGGGAGGATGGCATTGATTTTAAGCAGACCGGCTGAACTGGCGGAAAAAGAAGGCAGGAACCAATGGTCTTTGTTGCTTGTAACTAGCTTGGTCTAAATAGACTAAATACAAGATCTTCAAGTTGTGGTCAAGACAAAATGAATAAAGGAAACAGTTTTTGAATAAAAGAAGGAACAAAATCAGAGATACTATTCCAGGAGTCTAGAATGATTGATTTTAACTGGTCTAACAAGGTTCAAAGACTACATTCAGGTGATAAAAACTATACTATATTGCTACTAGGAAATGCTAAATTCATTGATGCACAATCTTAAAATTATCATGTTTTTCAGGTATGAGAAGAAAGAATAAAAAATGAAGATTATAATTTCAACAGATTTGAACCAGAGACCTTAGCTAGAAGCAAGGACACTATACTAGAAGTACTCACTTTACCAACTACCAAGTCTGTGCCTGATGTGCTGATTTTTGAAAATATGGCTTAATCTCATTTGGACACACAAGCTTGCAGAATTGAGTTTCACACAGGCCAGTATACTTTTCAAACACTATGGATTGCAAGATTTTAACAAGTGCTTTTGTCATCTCTCCCATCTTGGTCCTCAATTATTCTTCAGCCCATAATCTCAGTCAAGCCTATGTCAACTGTTGGTTATTACTTTCTAGAATCTCCATCTCTGTTTTATTTGATTCTTGTTTACCAATGCTTCTTTTCAGTGTTTAGGCTCTTGCTAGATTAATAAAAATATTGAAGCACAGATCTCTTACATTTCACATCCATTGGATCCCATAAAGTGTTGCTAGATTGAACCTGGGGTGGATTTAAATGGTTCCTTGTCCAAGTCTCTCATTCATTTCTTGAGTCTTCACTAATGTAATATTACATTCTTTGGAGAGGTTTTGTTGTTTCTTCATGTCAATTTTCTTATTAGGTGACTATCAACATTAGGACAGCTACGCTAACAATAGGACAGCTATGCCAACAATAGGCCAGCTATGATAACAACAGGCCAGCTTTACCAACAATAGGCTAGCTATGCTGATGTTAGTTTTATCATACGCCAGGCAAATTATTACAAAGGGACACTTGGTGCTTTTTGTGGAACAAGCTATGCATGTTTCAAGAAAATGTACCTGTTGATAGCATATTTTCACCCACAGCTAGCAAAAAACCTTTCAGATATGATCAGAATCCTGAAAATGAACTGGCGATGTTGCACTAGAATTTCATGTAGTGGAGAAACATTGCTAAAAGTGCATTAGTGCAGCAGAATCCCAAAACCACTGCTTTTATGGCATGTGCAGACCAATGAATTGGTATTTAAACCAAAGGTTGTTTTGAAAAAAGTGTAGCAGTCCAATCCAAAGTGGTCTTGAGTAAGAAAACACACAAAACAAGACACCATCAAGACAGTAGATGGAATTTATCTTGCCTTGAGGCTTGAGAAGTATGAATTTATTGGGAGGTCCACATATACTGCTAGAAAACTTCACTTGGTTGAATTCATCTGCATGAATCTAGGCTGCAGTAGCATGGTTTACATAAGCTGGACTCATTTCCCGTCCATACAAGTATGTTTTTTTTCATACTTGGCATACTGTTTTTTTGGGGGAGTATAGAATTATGGAAAAAAACAACATACTTGTATAGACCAGAAATGAGTCCAGTTATAGGCTATAAATCAGCAAACAGTGCATAAGCTACAACCCAATGCACCAGCCAATAGGGGGGTTCATATACTGCTCAAAAAACCCGCTAATTTTATGCTGCATCAGGAAAGTTTACAGAAGGTTTATGCATGGTGAGCTGATTAGCTTTGGCTGTAACTTCCAGTCATTTGATGTATGCTGACCAATTAACTTTTTATCACCAGCAAAAATGCATTCAAAATCAGCAATGCAAATCAGCAGTAAATGAACCCCCCTAATTTTGCGGGGGATGCTTGCTGATTTATAAAATCAGCAAGGTTAAAATTTCCCTATGTGAACCGTCCTAGTGAAACTGGTCAATATTGGTTAAGAACTGGCTGACTACCTATTCAAACCTACCTTGGATTTATAGTCAATCAGTTGATGTCAACCAGTATTGACTGGCAGAGAATCCACTTGTCATGAGATGGTCCAAGCAGTCTCTGAGATATGTCCTGAATACAGTTTTTTGCTTCGCCATTACAGCATTCAACATGAAACCAGTTTTGCTTTTGAGCAGATTTTCCAGCTGCGTAGTTAGTCAAACGCTTCCTGACTTGGGCGGCTTGCAGCCCTCAGATGGATGTGATTTCGTGCTCTTTTTGTCGGCCTCGAGGAGCAAGCTTTTGTTCTCCTTTCGCACAAAAAGGATGAGGCTCGAGCTGCCTCAAAGCACCAATTACCTTTTGGGTAATCAACAAGCACATGAGTCACACGTTTCCTAGATTTCACACAATACTGAATTATATATTTGTATTCAAAGTGGGGTCTGGCTGGCTGAAGATGATGTTCGGAGGTCAAGCAGGTGAGGGAGCTTGGCGGGGCAAACTGATTCTGCGGGGAGCGCGGCAATGTGCGGAACAACAGCTGGGGAAATGGACGACCAAGACCAAGAGAAGAGGTGGCAGTGGATGTGGTGGAAGCAGCCCAGGGTAAGCTGGGTACCGCAGATGTTCATGCTTGATGGTTTTTGCCAGAGACTCTGTTTGTACTGCCGGGCTCTACGGTCGTCAGCACATTCTATAAGAGCACACACGTCAGTTGTCAGCCGGATCTAAGCCCTGCAGCTATAGCCCATCTTGCTCTGATTAAGAGCCTCCATTTTTTTCTGGACCATGCAAGTGGAATAACTACGGAAGCTTGCGCCAATGCCGCCAATGGGATGGTCTCCTCCAGTTAGATGCCACATCCAAGCATCTTCAGCCTATGTCTTGCGTGACTGTTTCTCGCCCAGAGGTTTTGCTGGATTAACTCCTTGGATCCATGTGGTCTTCGCAGCTGGCAACCATCGTCAAAATACATCTTCCAGTCCCGAGTGGGAGTAGCCAAGAGAACAACTACTCACCTAACCCTGCCAACCAGCTCAACTCCTCACCCTTCAATCAACTCATACAAACAGCCCGCTGTTACCTGCTTTTGCCTCGTGGCACTTTTTTCCACTTTTGTTTACACCTCTTCTCTGGTTCGTCTTCTTCTTTTTTCATTGCTGTCTTCATACTTTCTTTGAGGCAAGACTTGGGCATTCACTCTTATTTTTAATCCCGACCTCACAAATCCTGTATCTTTGCTCTTTTTGTCACCTCGCCTTGCGCTTTCTCGATGCTTCTGTGATTTTTTTTACTGGCTCTAACTCTGGCATCATACTAATTATATATTCGTCCAGCGTAAGTCCCTCTCTCATCAGCTTCCACGCGCTCAGAACAAGCTAATTTTTTTTTACAAAAACAAAACATCTTCCAGTATTGACCACTCCTCCATCCAGAGAAGCTCGATGGACTCCGATCCACTTTTCCCCCCGGACTTCCCTACCCACTTACGCCGTTTTACTCGCCACATAAATGCAGTTCAGACACGCGGCTTTGATAATTCTTCGACAGACCTACTCTTTAGCCATGCCTCCGATCATCCAGCACCGCCATCACATTATGCCCCGGCGTACGACTCTTATGATCTTCAACTGCATCCCGTCAAGACTTTTCGAGCCAACCGGCTCATCGATAACATTGAAAGACTCTTCACATCTGTTGTCCCACTCTGGTCCTCAGGTATTCACGAAGTTACGCGCCTAACTACCTGGAGCGACCCCAATCGTACCGCCATCTGGGCACTCGTATATTTGCTCTGTTGGTGGTATGAACTCGTGCTTCCAGCCATTCTAACCCTTGTCATCTGTCTGTCTGTATGGCCACAATCAACATCTAGTATCCTTTTCCCCCCAGAAAAGCTGAGTCTTCCACTCCTTGGTGGGGCAAAGCTGAGGAATTCATCACAACCTCACCTTGCAGACCCTTCAAGCGAGGAAGTGGCTGAGGCGGCGGCCGCGGCAGCAGCAACTTATCTGGAAAACTCCCATGTCCATGCCTCTCCTGCATCACCCTCCACAGATGAGTCCCAGAAAATTTCATCATCCAACGGGTTCGGTAATTCATTCGACAAACCCACGAGCACATCATCCTCATCATCAAAGGGGAAAGAACCTAAGGCTGCGAAGAAGAATCTCTCTCAGCAATATAAGCCCATCATTCGCAAATATGGCGGCGGCATTCAAAATATTGCGGGAGATCTGTGCGATATTCATGAGCGACTCCGCAATCTGTTCACTAGACGATTCATCCCACCCCCTCGACGACTGCAGCGCTCTTCGCCAGCCCACTATCAAAACAGTGAGGATGATGCACAGCCTGGGCTGGACGCCAACGTCCGATTCGCCTTACCATTTATCCCTATCCTCTTTTTTACCCTAATTCTTCCTACTCAAACCCTCGGCAGATGCGTCACCTTTGTCCTTGGATTTGTATTCTTTCTATTGGATCCAATTCGAAGCCGGTCCAAGCTGGTGAGGGATGCCTTGGACGCCAATCAAACGATTCTAAGAGGCGTCCCAACAGATCGCGCCTTCGTCTTGGCCACCCTTCGCAACATGCAGCAGAGACATGACGGCGGCTTGGATATCGCCATGAAGCTACTCAAGCAACCGAGCGCTCCAAAGCTGCCCCAGCGCAAGCAGGCCTCCGATGAAGAGACCCTCAATTCCGACGCTGCATCAAGCTTGAGCTCCAGTCGGATGTTTGGAAGTAGTCCGAGATCCCTGTTATCAGCCTCTAAGTCTGGGTCATCCCAATTGAGCCGTAGCAGCTCATCCTCCGCTTCTCCCAAGGAATCGAACCCAAAACTGATGAAATTTGCCCAGAAAATTAACCGTGTGACGGAGCGGGGTACGCAGATGCTAAGTCAAGCGCAATATCAAAGTAGTCAGATCATGAATGGAAATCGTCCTCTGAGCATGGATCTCTCGGTTCTTCTGCCAAACAAATCTCGGAAAGTAGTGGGCGGCCAAGACGCTGCCTCCGTGAAACCGTCTTCTCGATACCAAGCAAAAACGGACAAGCTGCTTCGTGCCATCAAAGGCTCGTCCCATCCCACACATTTGTACAACACACCCGGGGCCTCGATGGATGGGGGCGACTCTCTATCTAGCACGAATTCCCCGTTTGATCCGGAAGGAAATGCGTCGAGTTTTTTCTGCTACTACGGGAACATGCCGGGCCACCTGACGATCCACTTTTCTCGGACCCCTGTCTCGCGGCCGAGCCTGTCGTTCTACTCGGGCTTAGGTCAAAGCTTCAAAGTGCGCAAGTCGCTGATCGTCATCCCATTAAGCAACATTGTGGCGATGCGGAAGGTCAGCATGTTGAGCCTGGCGGGCGTGTGGGGAGGCATCGATGGAATCCAGCTCTACGAGAAAAAGTTCCGCGATAACTCTGTCGAAGAATTCGAGTCGGCAGGTCACCACAATCCAGCTCAACACTTCAAGCTCAAGCACCATACTTTCAGAAATATGACCGGCAGAGACGAGGCTTTCTTGAAGCTTCTTGTCCTCAAGGATTGGGACGAAAATGAACAGCCCGGTTGGATCTTTGTCTGATCTCTTCTTCCTCTTTTTCTTTCTCTCTCTCCCATCCAAGTGGAAAGAACAGCCGTTTTCGTTGGAGATTTGTAACGACTAGGGAGACAATTACGCTCCCTCCCATGAATGTGAACCTTCGATTTTGTTGATATGATAACATTCAGGAGATGATAATGATCTCCCACCGAGTTTTATACAAGACCATTGTACTTTTCCTGTCTATTTTACATGAAGAAAGACCTGCTTGTCCTCAATGGATGATCGATTTGCGACTCAAAATCTTATCGATTTCCTTGATTGAGCTTGATTTTCGTCCACCACCCACTGTTGCGAGTGTGTTGACTGTGCTGATAGTACTGGCAGAAAGGTGCACGCATAATAGCCCGCTCTTTGAAGGGGCTTTCCAAAAGCAGTAGATCCCTGAAGGAGAGGGGAGTGCTGGGAAAACTCTGGTGTTAGTGTAGGTACATGTGTATATCAAGGTGCAACCATTGTGATCTGGCACCAATTGTCTATTTCATTCTGAGGGTAATGGGAATCGGAAATGAACCAGGATTGTTAATGTATTTGTGACCAATCATTATTATACTGCTTGTCTTACAAAATATGAATTCAACGTGTAGGCCCAAGACCCACTGCCAAGATGGAGGAGAGAAAATATAACAGGAATGGAGGTCAATATTAGTTCAGTAAGACTCCCCCCCCCCCAAAAAAAAAA
>LAVV01010774.1:24787-36562 GCA_001263375.1 Puccinia sorghi
TGGCCTTTTTGATCTTCAGTTGTTTATGATGAGAGTGGGGATTGAAAAGAGGTTGGGATTTGTTAGAATTACTCCGTGTATTCCTCATTTTATTTCTGATTGTGTGATACTCCTGTGTTTCCTCACCTTTCACTTGTTTCTCATTCTCTCTCCCGCTCTTTCAGTCTAATTGTTTCCTCCTTCTGTTTTCTCCCATTCAAACTATCTTCCCCAACCTTTAACTCAATCTGAACTCAATCTCAGACCTGCTCCATCTCTCAAACTCACCACTCACTCACTCAATCACACTCAATCACACCTCACACAATCCTTGCTCTGACTGGTGAGACCTTCGACACATCACAACCTTGGATTAACAAACTAATGTTCTTCATTCTATAGTCATTGTCCTTCTTCTATCCTCAAAAATCTGTTATTCAGCGTCTCATTATCTTTTCAGCCATTTCCCTCCATGGCAACTGTTGGTCTTGTTTTCCTTTATTCTCTTTCTTGTTTGTTCTCACTTCTGACTTGTCATTTAAGCGTGCTGGCTCTAGTTTGCGTAATCCAACTCTATTTTCATCACTTTTTCAGCTATGATATTGTCTCCTGAAAGTCATCCTACCATTTAACAAAAAAAAACTCTGCAAAGATTTTTCTCATTTTATCTTTCCTAATACTCTGAATAAACTAAAGCCAATGAGCCCCCCCCCCAAAAAAAAAAAAAATACTTGCAATCTTGTTCCAAATTTCAGACCCTAACAAGGAGTCAAGACCAGACAGGAAGGCTGACAGGGGAGCTCCTTCTCCCCATTCAATCCCAGGTAAGCAGCTCCGAGCTGTCACTAACCAGGCTTCTATGGTCTCAGCCACAGGACAGTATGATTTGTCTAAAAGACAAGGAGAAGGACCATACATGCAACACACAAAGGGAGAACATTCCAAAAGAAAAGATAAGCCCACATCTGAAGCTAAATGTTCAAGTAATCACAGGGAATTGCAAAGCTGATATCTGGCCTTGTTGCTGACAGCACATCCAACATCATACCCCAACCTGAAGCCAGCAACCTAAAATTAGTTTTAACCTAAAAACTGTGTAAGATCAGAAACTTCAAAAAAGAAAAACAATCCATTGCCTGCAGTTGACATGCAGAAAGTCCCAGGAAGCTTCTGTTGTTATTCCAAACTTTCTCCAAGAGTGATTAAACCAAGGTTTGATGCAAAGTCACTGTGCATACTGCACAAAAATATAAATTCGTAAACAGGTGAAGTTTGGATGACAGCTTGGCTGGAGAATGCTGCATGTCAACTGCATGCAGTTGGGCAAGTTTTTAAGGTAAATAGCTCCTGCTATTTACTCAAGCAATGAGAATGAAACAGATTGCTGACATAACTGGTGCAGCATAAATCCTCAATCCCACTGCTTTCCAGGTTCATCCTTGTTCTCACCTCTTATTTGCACTAGATCATTGATGTTCTCACCTCTTTTTTGCACTAGATCATTGAGCAATAAGCCTCTATATCAGCACATAATACAGTTGTTCCCTTTGCTTTTAGGCAGATAATCTTCCATTTTATACATCTCAATATTTTGAATTGTGATAATAAACCTTCTCTAGCCACAGATACTTCTATCATGCATTGTTTTCTTTATTCTTATAAATGAAATACTCTTATCTCTTGCAATTTGTACACCAAAGCCCCCTAACCTTTTGGGTCCATGAAAAAGTTTGTTTCAAACCATACCAACAGCTTCTGTTTCCTTTTCTTTCTTTCTTTTTTCTTCTTCTTTTTTCTTTGGAATGGGGTTGAGTGATTAATAATTTCCAAAGTGTGTTTTCATGAATTATTTTGCACCAGTTGCATTAGTCCAATGACTTAACAACATTATTTTACTGTTTTTTGAAGGTTATTTACTCATTATAGCAAATCAGAATGCCTAATTTCAGCAGGGATTTGATTTTCAACCATTCACAGTTAGGGTAAAAAGCTGAGATTAACAGCTCAGGCAGATTTTAGTATCTAATGCAAGGAGAGAAATTTTGCAAAACCTCAAATGCAGATTGGTTGATGTTGTAATGAAGAATATCTGCTAGCTTCAGCTCTAAAACTCAACATTAACATGGGAGAAAGCTTGAATCAACTAAAATGGGCTCAAGCAAGCTACACATTTCCAACTCAGAAAGGTTAATCCTAGTTAACTAAATCACCACACCTACTGTTCATTAGTGATCGAGAAGAAATACCAAAAAAAAGAGAAGCAATGTTTACAATAAGAAAATCCCAATTCATGCTACCCTGTAAAAAATGTCTGCCATGCGAGTCTAGAATGATACAAAGATTTAACAAGTAAGAAGAAAATAGATGTGCTGGTCTACAAAGATCGGCTAAAGTAAGAGGGAGTACAGGGTCAACTTGAGCGACGGCAGTAATTTGGAAGGAAGACGAGAATAATGCTTCTAATTCAACGGAAAGAAATGGACTTCTGTAAAAGAGGAAGGGCCTAGATAATGAGAAAACATTTAAATGGTAGAGCGATAAAAGTAACCGAACAAGCAAGTTCACCATGTGCGAACCACTGTGTAACCAATCAAATTGTACCGTTGTTCATGGTATGAAGGATCCTAACTACCTCAGACCCATTCAATGTGAGGTAGCGAGCCCTTACCAAGAAAGAAGAAGGGTGCCAAGCAAATATCTGATACGGAGTTATTGAGTAGCAGGGGTTAACGATGAGACTGGGGGCCTAACCAACAAGGCGGCATTGGCTTGCGAGCGGGCTTTGCGCTGCAAATCGTTAGCATCTGTAAACAGAGATGATTAGAGGGAAAATCGTAAAAACTGGGAAATCTAAAAAATCAACAACATACGGGGAAATGGCTCGGGAAGACCCATCAATGGTCCACTGGAATGGTATATCTTCGGCCTGAATGATTCCTCTTCCTCCATGATGGCACTAAGATAAGGATACAGAATTATCTAAGCAACTCTGAAATCAGCCAACCGTGTACTTGGCGAATGCTTACCTGTTCCTGACTAAACCGTCCATCCATTAAGGTTGATTAGTTTCAAGTATGAAAAGCTTGGTGCACCAATCACAAGAGTTACTCACATTTCTCAATGAGATTCTCCTTTCCTTGAATGCTAGCATAGCACATTTGAACCGTTTTTTCAGATACTAACCAGAGGCCTCGTCTTAGTCATGATTAACCTATTTTTTGGTCTAAATCATGTAGAATTACTTACAGAAGACGCCCCACTTTACACCAAGCTTGGATTTGGCGAATTTCAACACGTTTTCGACGGATAGGAAATTGATAAAAGCGTAGCCAACATTCAACCGAGCCTTAAAGTCCATTCTCAAGTACAGGAAGTCAAAACCTCTTGGGCAGATGTCATTAATGAAGTTGAAAAGCATCTCGTCCGTGATTTTGTTTGGGATGTTCTGCCGTGATAGCACCATCAGCACCAAGACAAAAAACAGATACAAGCTTTGCGCCTACCTTTATCATACAGGTAGTACGAGGATCACTGCCACATTCTATGCGATCCAAATCCATCACATTGCTAGGCGGTACACCAGGAAAGGGAAACGCCCGTGGTCTATGTACAGCTGGTGGATGTGGACTAATTTGCTGGTCAAGGTGGTGAACAGGCGAGCCAAAAAGATCAGGTGAAATGTTTTGTGATGCGCCGCCTGCCAAACTATCCATTGGAAGACGCGGAGGGGTTTGCATGTTGTACATTGAGGCAGCAGGTGAAATCGGTAGCTATGAATGTAATTGGCATAAGCCCATGACCGAGAATGATGTAGACGAAAAACTAACCGGCTGGCTCCAAGGGAGTCCATAGTTAGCCGCGTAGGGATCTCCCATGTAGCGATACAACAGGCTATTGTTGTATTGATCTGCCGAGTTGAGCATATGTGGCGGCCTGATGGTGGGAGGCAAAAGACACACGTTGGATGCAAGGCCATTTCCAATTGGCCCAGTGATCCCACCTGATTGCCAACGACGTAGGCGGGTCAGCGGGCGACTCTTGAGTTGGATAGAACCCTCAAGACTCACCGGGATATTGATTCTCTAGTATGGAGCTCAAGTCTGGCTCGGGGACTTGAACTGTAACTTGAAAATCCTAAAGACGAGATAGCATCCATGTTACTGTTTAGCATTCACGATGCTGGGTACGAGTTGAATCATGCAATCAAGAAGAAAAAACTAACGGCAAAATCTCGGGCAACCAGCTCCTGTTGTGCCGCATCGGCTCGCCTGTCGTCGTACCACTCCACAAACCAACGAGAGTTCCCGACAGCTCGCAAGACTTTGAGATCACCGTATCGTTGGAGATATTCAATTAAAACATCCTCCGTTATTATTCCTCGGGGATCTGAAACAGACAAACTCGTAAGTACCAATCCGGTATGTAGAGAGAAAGTGTAGATTTAACCTTCAAACCGCAAGTTAAGCGCGCCTTCGTTTGAGGAGAGAACGGGATTGTCAAAATCTTGCATAAGCTGTATCACATCACTGCGTTGCAAAGGTTCCATTTTCAAATAAGACCCGAAGGTGTTCTGATTGTTGCAAGTCAAGCAGGTAAGCTAAGCAGCAAATCAACACGAAAGAATCCACTTACTTCAAGACGTTTCACTCCATTTTGCATCAAGTTGACAATGGAGCGTGTGTCATGGAACCCTACCAGAATGAATCCAACAGGACTCAAGGTGTCCACGTGAATGTCTAATAAATCACCATACGCCTGTAAATGTAGTGAACATGTTCAGTCCAGCTACCATAGCAGCGAGGAAGTGGGTGTGACGCGTACCGCGAACGCATTGCGAACTCGTACAATTCCTTTCATACTTCCCAGCAGCTTTGGTGGTATGCCCAACACCTTGCAATAGCGCGGCGAGGACGCACCAGGGGTGAGACCCCAGGAGGAAGGCCGGTTTGGCGATCTATCGTAAAGGCTGGATCAGCAACAGTAGATCGTCATTGCCACACAAAGGTACAATGCTTGGAACATACGAGCTTGGAGTAGAGTCCCTAATGTGCCCACCAGTTGGCACATGCGTATCGGTTTCAAGGTCATGGTCATCGTTCTTGGGCGATTCGTTACCTTCCCAGTTAACGCTTAGAACACTTTTACCCGACGCTTTTCCACCACTCATGTCAGCAACAGTGCTAGAGCGTGGCCTAAACTGAGCATTAATAAGTTTGGATTGAATGCGATCTACTGGAGAAGAGCCTATTAACGACATAGAGCGTTCTTCAGTGCGCCGGACCAAGTCGGGGGTTCCGGACTTGGCTTCATTGGACGACAAAGGCAGTGAGGGACGTCCACTGCGAAAAAGTGGACTACCGTCAGTTGGAGCAGTGTGGTACCGTTGATGGCGATCACCAGCAACACTTCCCACCAACATAGGTGATTGGTTAGAGCTGCTTGATGAAAGATCGGGGGGATTTCTCGATGCAGAAAACAGGAGAGTAGCAGGATCCTCTCCGCGCTGATTGTTGAAGCCAATGTACGATGACACATTTGAAAACGCCAGGGGGGAAGGCATGCCCGCAAACATGTCTAGCGAATTGCTCGGATAGGTTGAGACATACTGATTACGGCCAAGACTGCCAGGTGGAGTTTGATTTTTGCGCTGATTCAATAACAAAAAGGCTGACGAACTGACATCAGAGGCAACAGGGCGAAATGAAGCCGAAGCAGTGCTGCATAGTGTGCCTGCCCGTTTGCGATAATCAGAAGGGTTTTCCCCGAGGGGCATGCCAAAGGCAGGGCGGCTGGACAAGTCAGTCTTGGGGGGAAGAAGTCCGTTCAATTTCACATTGGTGCCATAGTCTAAACTCGGCTCCATGGGACTGGATACTGATCGAGGACGATGATTTTCGGCCGGGAGCAAGCTCAACTGGTGCGCCAGTGTGTCGATGGCACTGGGGCGTGAGTTCAGATCCTGCGAATTTGGAGAGCTTCCTCTACTCGAAGCTCTGCCAGACAGCCTGTAAGTGGGCGTCAGTGTAGACAGTGGTGACCTGGGTTTGCCGGAGGTTTGATCATGCTTCAGGGTAGTGGGTGGAGTCATAAGCATGCCCCGTAACTTGTCCACTCCGCGATAATGAGCATGCTGGGAGTTGTTGGTGCCCTGTGTTTGATCAGACTTCCTTAGTGGCGTAAACGGAGGGGTCATGAGAACACTCGAATTGACGCTGCTTTTCTTTCGCAATGGATTGTCCTGCTCGAGGGGCTCAGCAAGGGCAGAGGTCGAGCTAGGAAGCCACTTAGACATCAGATTCGAACCTTTCTCAGAAACAATGCTGGATTGCGCGGAGCTTGAAATGTCAGAAGTCGAAAGAGCGGCGGCAGTGGCCACGCTGGCAGCAATGGATCCACTTTGCTTGGAAGCCGATTCTGCATTTGAGCGGTTATCGGCAGCCTTGGGTGGATGGGTTGAAGCGTATTTGCCAGAGCCCAAAGCCAGCACAGGAGACTCAGTCATTGGACTGCTGTGAATAGAGCTTGCGTCGGAGGACGGTGGAGGTGTCGCTGCGCTTAAGAGATCCGGAGCGGTGGGTTTAGAGGAAGAGTTCCGAGCTGCAAAAGCTGAGGCTTGGCCGTCCATGTTGTATAGCTAACAAATTCAATTGGCAGGTGAGTGGTTACCAATCAGATGTGTGATCTTTAGGCTGAAGCTGGTAATACTTATGACGTGAACAATTTCAAGGTGAGTCAGTTGATTTTGACGTCTTCATCAATGTGGTCAATACGGAAGCGTCAGACCATGGAAGGGAAAAATAAACATACGATTCAAAGCGGCTTGGCGAAGATGCAAATTGCGAGCAAACGATGTGCGTCCTGTTAGAGACAGGAATAGGCGGACGAGTTAAAAAAAAAGGGCGTGGGGTCGACAAATCTCTGGTTGTTGCACTGCAATCTATGTCCTTGCAATGCGGGCGTAACTCATGAAATGATCGGTAGAGTGACTGGAACCACTGATGTGTGCGAAGAAGGGTTGTGATGAATAAAACTCGAGGGATAACTGACTAGTCAAAACCAAGGCCGCAGGGGATTGAAGAAGCAAGAGATCAAATGTCAGTCAATCGCATTCAAAGATATTCAAAGTGCTCCCTCCACAAAAAAACATCAGAAGGTTGAGCAACTCCACGGAGGACACAGGCCTCGGAAAATTTATGCGAGAGCCCAGCCCAGAAAAAAGAGCAAGAGGCCCGCGGAATAGCTGGCGGTTGTTTGTTGTGATCAAGTTGCCACAGTTCCAAGATGAAAAGAGGACGCAACACTAGCACCAATCAAGAGGGAAATGCCGAGAAACCAAGATTGATCTCGCGGTCGAATGAATTATCGAGGACCTCAAGCTTGACTGCTGGTCGGATGAATCCAGGGATAGCCCGAAAAGACTCAGCCAAGAAGCAAGTTTAACAATGAAAATCGCCCACAGCAAATAAAGAGCAGTTGAGAGATGTGAGGGAAGCGAATTAGAAACAGCGGAAGAGAGTCACAGTTGGAGATCCGAAATGTGCGGCAGCTGAAAGTCAAACAATGTGGCCTACCAGACGCAGCGAGGCTCAAAACATCGAAGGGCGGAAACAGCAAAATCTCCTTACAGTGATGAGTATTTAACTGGAGGTTCCAAGCGAAAAGAAACTGTGGACAAGTGAAAGATGATTGTGATCGCGAGGCAAATGACTTGTGCAGATGGCGCGATCCTTGTTCTCTGGCTATGTATAGGTGTGGTGGTGAGTTGTTGGGGGGAAAGGGTGGATGGTTGGGAGTGAGTGATAAAGAGAAAGAGGGAGAGAGAAGCGGGGAGGAAGATGATTGGCAGTTGGTTGGATCAATGAGCGTCACTTCAAGGATGAGAAGCTGGATTCTGCCAACAAGGACGAAATGCGCATGGATCTAAAACCTTGTTGAAATTAAAGCCAAGGGACAACTCGCGAGTAAGCACATTTGCACCCCAACGCTGAGCGCAAATCGTAGGTTGGCTGACGCAGTGAGCAAAGACCGACCGAAGATCATCACGAGGGGTTAAATTAAAGGGAGGAAAGAGCAACAAAAAAAAAAAAAACCAAAACCAAAAGAATGCACCCTCCGGCAAGGGTAACAAAACAGACCGGGAAAAGCGTATGAGATGAACCCAAGCAGCCATCATGCAACCATGATTCAAATAATCCCGCAACTGTGGTCCGCTCTTCAGACTTGCGGGGTAGGATCAATGCTGATTAATCAACGAACGTGGCGGTAGTCTGCAGCCGGTAGAGGCTTGGTAAGCGTCGGGATCAAGCCCGGCGGAGCAGGATGACTCAAGCGAGTGATACCAGCGCTTGGACTAGAGATAACGTGCAATGCTTGTCGATGCCGCGATTTCATAGCGGCGAACGCCAATTGGCATTTGGCAATTACAACCTATTATTACCAGTGGGCCGGATCTGCACTGCCAACCCGCTCTGATACTGCAGAGAGTCACCGCCCATTCACTCAAGCTGAGGTAAGACGACTAGCACGAGGGCCTAGCAGGCGAACCGGCGCTGATCAACTCCCAAAGGATGACTCACGTAAACATCAGGGAGCCGGACGCCGTGATCATGTCATTGGGCGCCGCGCGAGGATGCGAAATCACCAAAAGAAAAGTGAATCATGGAATTCGCCACCATATTGATACTGGCTTAAGCAAGCCAGTCTCCGAGCATTTTCGCCGAAAGTAGAACCAAAAAAAAAAAAGGAAAAAAGGAAAAAAGCACAGATGCAAAAGGAGAGAAAGTGCATAAAAAGAAGCAGAGAGTGTCAGACTTTGAATCTTGCTGCTCATGGCTTCATAGCTTAGTGGTAAAGCAGGCAACTACAACTGGCCCCTTCCCGGTGGAGCCTTTCTTTTATGACAGAGACCTCAAGTAAGAAGCAAATAGGGAAAAAACAAGACCTTTAAACGAGAAGTAACAGCGGGCGTCGTTCGGCCGTACGGATTTGCCTCTTCGATATCAACTGATCCGACAAATCCTTTTTTCAGATGAGAGTAAATTTTTCCAATCTAAATACTTATATATAGTACTAAGTTAGTAGTATGTACTATTTTCGGCAGCCTTGCGATTTCAAAAGCTGGAATGGCCTGGGATCCAGAGTGGGCCGTCTTGTTCGCTAAGACCAACCTGCAAGAAGAACGTACTTGAGTAATAATCTAGAAGATGGTTTTTTGGTGGAATTATGGTGAGGAGGGTTGAGAAGCAATTACAGAGGTTGGGGTGCCGGACGAAAGAACAGGGCCCAATTGCAGACCGCGGTTCCACTGACCGTCAACCAGAATTAGCACCAAAACCACATTTCCCGTTTATTTTTCTTCTTTTTTTATTGTACATGAACACGGTCCTGGTGATTTGGGCAGAGACGGTAGGCCAGTCGGGTGAGCAGCAAAGTAGTTGACAATTATCATCAGCAGTTTGTATTGAGCGTTGGACAGGGCGACGGCGGTGGCCCAATCGTAAAGAGCAATAACTCGGCGCCCTTTCCTTTTCCAAACAGGCTTTTAATGGACACCCCCACGCCCAGCGAACGTTACCCAGCGAGTCTTTATGAAGCTGGAACCTGCACGGGTATATGGATGTGTATGCCTACATGTACATATTTTCACTGCCACAAACTGCTACAAATCTATTCTCTTAACTTGTGTATGTACATGATGACGATCCACATCAGGTGTCGATGCTGCTCCCGAGTCCATAATATGTACCATATGCACCCTCACTCACACTTTTACGCCTGTCTTGAATATCATGACCGCGATAATGGTGGCCCGTCTGACGGGGCGGGAGGTATCGCGATGGTGAACCCGGTATATTCGCAACATGGAGAGTTCAGGCTCATCCTAAAAAGCCTTCCCGGCGCTTCATGTTGTGATAGTTTAGGTTGTCATGATGATTGTCGTATTGTACACGTGTAACTACCATATAAGGAACTATATACAAGCATAACTGCGACGTAGTTGACCATAATAGGACTCGAGGTATAAGCATACCTTTGTCCTAACAACGCGAAAACATCATTGTCCAAGTTCTCCTTCAATGAATTTTGACAGGGAGGCGTGTTTTTCAGGAGTGAGACAGCATTGCTGTAGCATTCGAGGGGGCGATCACAATCAAGCGGATTAATGTGTAAACAGCGTGTACTCGTTGCAGCGACATAATTGACTATGTGCTTGAGCGCTTTCCAATTTCCAGGTGTTGGATTCGAACTAAAACGTGCCATGTAGTTCGCTGCATATGCGATATCTGCTTTCGTGCCCACGGCTAGGTAACTCAGGCTGCCAACTAAAGAGAGATAAGCAGTCAAGGTCTCAGGTCCATCAGTAACATTATCCGTAGGCGCATGATAAGCGGAAGGCAAAGGAGCTTTAGCCAAAGATGATTTGTCCCAGTGTTCTTCAAGGATTTTCTCAATAAGCTTCTTTTGACAAAGGGTAAAACCTTTGTTAGTACGCATGACCTCCACACCTACAATAGTTTCAACCCCATCCTACCATTTTATGTCCAAAAACAACATTTAAGGTCCCGTTCCAGTTGTCAAAGTATGGACGGGCTCATTGGATCAACTGGGCACAACACCATCATCAACATGAACCCAAACTGCACCCTTACACATCTTGTGTTGCAAAATATATAGACAGTTATTGAATTGGGAAGGAACATACCCTAATTCTTTCATCTTTGATTGAAGGTGTTTCCACCAGTACCTGGCTGCTTGACATGTGCCATATAATGCTTTTTTCAATCAGTCAGCGCGTCCCTTTGACACCTTGAGTCCTTCTGGAGGTCAAACGCAAACTTCTTCCTCAATGAGCAAGTGTAAGTATGCTGCAACAAAGTCAAAGGAGTAAATAGGCCAGTTGGATTTGGCTGCAACTGTCAGTAGAAGACATCAAGACACAAAAGTCGCTGTGGGAGCAAAATTATCAATGAATTCAACTCCTGCTAGTTGTGCATAACCTTTGGCCACGTATCTTGCCTTCAGTGTGATTAATTTTCCGTCTGGTATTTGCTTGGCTACAAATACTCATCTTGCTCCCATTACCCTTTTGCCGTTGAGTACAAGTTTGATTGTCCAAATATCATGACAGAACAGATTTTCTAACTCCTCCTGTATTGCTTGTAGCCAAGCCTCTTTCTCAGGGTGAACCAGTATGTCTTTGTATTTTGTCGGAGGTGGAACTGGTGGTGACACCGTCTGTTGTTCAATCTTGTCTGACAAAGCCTCTTGTTGTTGGACTCTCTGTTAGTATTTAAAGTCCCCCAGCGCGCACACAATCACAAATCTAAGAACTGAAACTGGAGAAGTTTGAGTTTTGAGGTCTTAGAGTTGTGAATAGATTTGGAGTTCAGATTCTCTTGTGTTATTAGTGAGGGAGGGCCTGTTGCCTGTCAATGGTTTGAATGGATCATCCACAAATTGGCACACCAAGCTGACCAACTGATTGCAATGGCCCTGAAAGCGGGCCAGACAATTGAAGGCATCCGGCAAGGCCACCCCATCCCCAGTACCAGTACCACGGCCCCTGACCCAAATGAAATGGACCTTTGCACATTTCAGAAAGCCACAAGAAACCGACTCTCCAACACTGAGCGTGCTCATTTGGTCCAGCTGAACCTCTGCTTCCATTGCGGCCAGGCGGGTGTATCCCGCAGATGTTTGAATGAGGGTTGGAGGCCTCAAGGACACCAAGTGTAATGGTCAAGGTTAAGAATATAGATTGCTAACTGGGGATATACAAAGGTGCGGGGACTGGAG
>LAVV01010785.1:9089-19225 GCA_001263375.1 Puccinia sorghi
GGGGGGGGGTTAACTGGGGAGTGGTGACCCAGATTCCCCAAATTGTACATGCTACAAAACCAAGCTGAACCTACCCCTTGGGGTTCTCTCTCACACAAGTCAGCTATGTACTCCAGGGTTTGTATATATACTACGCATCTCCAGAATACTGCCTGGGCTTGTAAAATTCTGCTGTCCTTTTTTTTAGCCCATCTGTCTGATGATTGAAATTTGATTCCCTCTTGTTTAATCCTTCATTTCCTCATCTTGAATGGATATGTAAGATCTGATATAAAAAAAAGTCACACTGCTGACTGAAAGCTTCCCTGTGTTTAAATGCACAGTAAATTACATTTGTGTGACTCCAATATATTTATTTCAGTGACTTTTGGTATAAAAATATAAAATTGCTTGTATTTGTTGATAAAAAATATTTGTGCATACATATAAGTGAGATTAACAAAAACATTGGATAAATATGAATACATTTCTTCAAAAAATTAAGTAACCAAGAGAAGTTGTTTGTGTATTTCTTGTGTGGCAGTTGCATGGGACTCCAGTTCCCATTGAAGATCTTTGGCCTCTTCATCCCAATTTCTTTTCTCCTCGGAAAGGGTAGGGGTGCTTGATATGAACAAGGGTCCTGCCACATTGATTGGACTTTCAAATCCAATTGCTCCCAGGCATGTTTACAAGGAGAATATCACAAAAAGAAACTGAAACAAAAAGAAGAAAGTGAAAAAAATTATATAGAGAGGGAAGAAAAATGACAAGACTTACTTGATTGGAAG
Source organism: Puccinia sorghi (assembly GCA_001263375.1). NCBI lineage: Eukaryota > Fungi > Basidiomycota > Pucciniomycetes > Pucciniales > Pucciniaceae > Puccinia > Puccinia sorghi. The sequence goes on from LAVV01010785.1 coordinate 9,860, forward strand.
CCAAATAAAATAAGTGGTGGTGAAAGCTGTCCTCCAAGCAATATGTGTGGACAGGTTCAGTTCTATGGCTGACCCAAAAGACACAAAACAAAGTATTAAATCATCAACCCCCGCTGTCTGGGTGTTGAGTGCATCTGTCCAGGTATTGACTGAAAATGACCCCCAAACATGTGTGAATCAAAACCCGGACAGTTTTTGGGATATGCAAAGTATAATGGAGGAATTATGTACCACAGATTCCTTAATCTGGAGCTGCTATTTCTCAATCCTAAGTGGACTTCCCATCTGTCATCCACCAAGAAATCACAATTATAATTCTTGTGAGAAGCAAAATAAATTTATATTTTTGAAATGATGTTCTCCCATCATACAACACTACAGGCAAATAGATTTTGCTGGGGAATGCAGCAACAGCAAGTCCCTCCAACCTGCGTTGTGGAGCTTATATAGGCGAGGTGGTAGCTGTGGGTCTCAGCAGTAGCTGCCGCTGATGACATGGTACACACGGAAAGCTGAGGTGTACCAAAGTAGAAAAAGGAAAGTATCTTCAGGGCTTTTGTTGGGCTGAGCGGATTAACTTTTCCTTTTGTCAGCCAGAATAAGCAAACTTCGGTCGGTGACAGAGGAAGTCGGGTGGGGAATTAGAGGGGGGTTCGGTTTTGGGGGCTTGAGCGGGCATTGGAGGAGGATTGGGAGGATGAGAGTCGTTTCAGAGGGCACTGCAGGGGGAAAGACAGGCTGGCAGAGCTCTGGGGGGGTCCAGAGGTTGCACAGCGGGGGGCCTGAGGAACAAGGCGGGTCGAATCAGGGCGGTGTTACAGGGAATGGAAATTGGCAGGGATTTGGGGGTGCGGGACCTCAATAGGAGCGGCAATGGGGAGGAGTTGCGGGGGAGGGGCCAAGTTGTGGGCGGGGAGCCTGCGGGAGTTTTGGGTATATAAGGAGAGAGTCTTTGTACATACAGGATATCATATTATCATCTCAAAACAAAAATCAGGGGGAAAATCAGAGAGTCAAGCTTCAAAATCACCCAAAGGCAGAACATTCACACTCTCTTTCCGGCTTGCAGTGTGCAAAGAGCGGTAACAAGGGAGTGTTTGTTATTGGGGATTAAGAAAGATACTCACCAATCTAGAAGTTCTCTGCAGTGAAACAAAAGGGTACTCGATACACATCAGAGGAGGACACTCAGTTACCTACTGAGACGGTTTTTCTTTCCACATATTGGGATCGGGAACTCTTCTTCCTGTTTCATTGTCAGACGACTACAATTGCAGACAATAATCTTTCCTTTCATTATCTTAAATAAATAAATGTATGTATATATATATATATATTAACTGCGGGAGTCATTATGAGCAACAATCCTTACGGCTCCGGAGTGGCGGGGAAGGCAGTGTTGCCCCTGGCAACATCCAAGTTTTGGGTAGCTCCCCCCCTTCCAAAGAGCAAGGCGGGTTATGGGGTTCCGGATCAGCATATGGTTGATGCTCTGGAGGAGATTCCGCAGGTTAGGTTGAGATCCGCCGGGGCCAGGAGTAGGTGGCAGGATTATCCTGGGGTTTGCTTCAGCATGGAGGAGGTAAACCAACTTCTGAATTGGTATGAAGAAGCGGCAGAGGTGGAAGGGGCGAATGGTGGGAGGAGATGGATGGGTACAAGGAGCGGGACTGGCCTAAGCTGAGGGCAGAGATCCAGGAGAAGTGGGGAATGCAAAATCAGTGTTTCAGGGAGGGCGATTTGGAGAGGTTGGCGGCGGAAAAGGCGGAGAAGGGCAGGGTGGAGGAACGGCATGAATTTGATGTGTTTGTTTCCTCTTTTGATTGTATTCTCAAGTACCTGAATTGGAATGAGGTCATTATTGGAACACCCGCTTCCGTCAAGCAGAGTTTCCTCAAGGGGTTGTCCCCTCGGGTTCAGCGCCAGATCTATAATCTCAATTTGATTTCGGTTGCAAGACAGTAGCAGTCTGCTGCCCGATCTCAAGGAAATTCAGGACACGGCGCGGGCCAAATTTGATATGATGGAGCTAATGGAGGAAACTTTGGAATCGGCCCCACAGGCAGGGCAGCCAGCAGGAGGATTGCGCCAGGTGGAGCCGGTGACTGAGGAGGAAGTGGTGAGCCTGGCAGACATGGTGAAGGAGCTTTGCATGTTTTTCCAATGGTCCGTGGGCAAGGACGGGCCACCGGAGCGGAAACCCTTCGTTCCGGGGGCAAGGCCACTGGGCCAGGGTGGCCCAGCTGGTATCTGCGCCTATTGCAGGGTGAAGGGACATTATTGGTCCCAGTGTGCAGAGCTCACTGCCAATCTCAACACCCAGAGGGTAAGGATCTGCCAGGGGGACTTTTATTTCCCAGGATCACGGGAGAAGATCAAGGGTATTCCTTGAGATGTGGTGCGGGTGACAAATCTGACGGGGCCATCCCAAACCAAACTGGAAGCCACCTTTGCAAGTGGGGTGGTTGTGGGGGTAGATTGGTGTCCACCGGTGGTAGGGGCAGAAGTTTGGATGGTTTAATCTGATGAGTGGATCATGTTTGGCAGTTTGGACCGGATGGACGTTGACTTCCCTAAGAAATCAAAGGGGAAGGAGACGGCGGGACCCAGCGTTCCGGCTCTGGGTAAGAAGTGTTGAAGTTTCAAACTAGGCACTGCTTGATACACATTTGCTAACACATCCATGTGAGACTTCCTAACAGCATTGGAGGCAAAACACCACACACAAGCTGTACATAACTAATGTACTCCACAAACCAACACATTAGCAATGCGTACTTAGCTCAATGGTTAGAGCATCACTCATGAATGCTGAGGTTGTGGGTTTGAGTCCCACAGTACACAACCTTCCTTTTCACTTGTTCAATAAGACGATGGCGGCAGAGCTGGCCAAGCATGCTCTTGGTGGTGAATCTTAGGTCGCACTCAGTCTAAAGGAGTTGGCGTTGGTCTCTCCAATGATGGCGGAGGAGCTCATCTTGGTCATTCGGGAGAGTGCTGGTCTAAAGGCGGACAGAAACCATGTCTCTTTTGATGTGCGGTTGGGAGAGGTGGAGCAGGCGGTAGAGGTAATGCCCGGTATCCACTTGGACACAGTCTTGTGTCTGCTTGGATACGTTCAAATGGGTATCGGGGATTTCCCAGTCTGGGCGATGATAGACAGCGGGTTGATGGTGAATCTTCTTCCCACCGATCTAGTCTGAGAAGCGGATTTGGTCCATTGCCAGGCCAAAATTGGTGTGGGATTGGCGGGCACGAGTGCAAGGTTGACGGGGTGGTGGAGGGGGAGTGGTTAGAGGTAGGTTGCTGCATAATCCTTCATAAACAAGATGGAGAACATCACTTTTCTGGAGTTGGTGGGGAAGCGCTTGGGGTAGGTGATAGCATGGAGGCAAATTTGGCAGTGATGTTACTGCAGTATGACATGGGCATCCCTTGCCAAAATTTACCCTAGAAGGGAAGAGTTGAAATTCCAACACAATCTTTGATTGATAATCTTGTCTTGGTTAATTTTTAAATTACCACATTTTTTACAAGTTGTCTATACTTGGCACACCACTTTCTGTGGAGTAGAGCCAGTATATCTGAAACCATCAGTCTGGATTGCTTAATCTAGAAAGGCTAAATTAAACTGAAAACTTTGTTTGGTGATAGGAACCTGACTCTCATTGTTTTTCATCATCAGGCAAAGTTTGAGATTTAGAAATAAGACCTCCAGATTAAGGAACCTGGGTGACTGGAAGTCCTCCAGAATAAGAACTGAAATTAATTGCTAAAGATGGAACCAGAACTGGAGAATAACAAAGGTTAAGAGAAGATAAAAAAAATAGAGATAGAGAAGCCCTGAGAATATTTTTTAATTATAGAACGGAAAACAATCGAAGTGATCTTGAGGTTGGTAGATAGAGGGGAACTAGAACTATATGAGAGAGGTCAGCAGAGTAAAGGGAGAAAATAGTTGATTGTTTTTTTCTGATTTCTCACTGGATTGGAGGACAGCTTGAGTTGAGTTTTGAAGAGGAGTTGATGATTGTTTGAGGGTGGAGGTGATGAAGGAAAGGGATACGAAGATGAAAGAGAAGAAATTGTGGAAGTTAATTCAATGTGGAGGTCTGGACAAGGATTAAGAAATGAGTTGAGTAGATGACAAGTTCCAAATATCAGAATGCGTTGGGATTGAGAGTGATTTGGGGTTTTAGATTTGATCAGGTTTCATTCAGTGAAAGGTGATCAGAATTGATGAAAGGCGGGCTCTTGTGGGGTTCACAACAAGCTGTTTCAACATCCAGGCTCAGGTGGCTTGATTGATTTGGAATTGTCGTTGCGACATAAATGCTCGCTGGTCTCACCGGCCTTGAGAGAAACGATGTGGGGACATGGATACAATTTTTTCCTGAATATACCTTGTATCCCGGGAAAGATCTCCTATACGCTGCGCTTTGTTTCCAGTTCGCTCTTGTTTGGTAAGCGACAAACGAGAGCAGACCTCCTACCCCGTTTACTTGTGTGTCTCCTTTTGCTCGGTCTACTTTTCGCGAGTCAAGTGACGCACTCGTTCAGTCTCTCTGACTTGAGTTTCGCACTTTGCTGACCCCCACATTGAATGTCTTTTACATTCCTTTACCAAAAAATACGCTGGAAACGAATTTTCGATACCTGAATCTTCGAATTGAAATTATTCTTACTACCCTTTCAGATAGATGAAGATCAATCAGGCTTGTATTCTTGCCTTCGTGGGCTGTAATTTTTTGGCTTACCCAATCCTTGGAGCATTATCTCTCGCTTCTTCCGCCGGGAAATCAACCGCAATAAATGCTGGCAAGACCGTAGACCTCACCGAAGAGGTCCAAAGACAAGGCGTCATTGCCTCAAATATTAATTCAGATCTTCCGAGGCCATTACAAAGCAATCGCGGCGAAGCTAAGGCGACTGGAACGCAAATAATCTCCCATCCGGAGCCGCAAGCTGTTGCTGATCGCGGTTTATATAACCCCAACCTACCCGCTGCTTTGCAGGCTGAACGGGCTCGAGTCGCTGCCAAAGAAATCTTGAAGAAGACCCGGCCACCCATCCGCATGCCCAAGAAGGGATTCTGGTCCCGTTTGAAAGATATTATCATGCGCCCTTGGAGAAGATTCATCGACTGGAAATTAGAGAAGGCGATAGAGACTTTACTACTCAAGCGACCGGAATGGCTCGACAAGGAGGCACAGGACCAAGCCTTGTACCACGGAGTGTTTCTCGAATTCGATGGGGCAAGCTTTACTAGCAAAGAAGAGCGCAAACTGGAAAACGCCGTTACATTTATCTCCCAGCATCACACAGACTTGCTGTCATCCGAGGCTATTGATATGGAATTAAGTAAGAGGCTGTTCAGGAGATGGTTACGTAAATTACTCAAAAGAGCCCTACTCAGAAAACCGTTGAGTGATGATGAATAAAGTTGAAACCTAGTTTTTACTTATTTAAATAGCACTCGTTGTTCTCCGTTTCTGTTTGTTCTGCATCTAGTTTTATTTTGTGTCTCAAATCACCTGTCAACCTCAATAGGTGTGCCTGTCATTGTCTCAACTCCTGTCTCTTGTTTGCTGATTAACACACTTTTAGCTTCTTTGAAATGTTTTCCATTTTGTTTTCATTTATATCTTTCTCTTTGTTTCTCACCAGAAATCCCATTTAGTCATCTTTTGTGTCTCGAATTGTCTCTCAACCTCAATAGGTTTGCTCTTTTTCCACTCAGCTCATGTCTCTTGTGTGGTGATTAAGAAACTTGTTGCTTATTTAGGAAAACCTCTCTGCTCAGCTAATTTCTATAATGTTGACTGGAGAAGTATTGTATTCAAGTTCATCTACAACCACATTTGAAAACCATGGTTCGAGAATTATCAGGAAAAAAATTCTTGACTGTTATGATTATGCCTGATTTTCTGGCCAACTATATTTTGTTTTAATATTTTGTATTCAGTGTCTGACCTCATGTCCATCCCCCCCCCCCCCCCCCCCTACTGCATGCTTGAAAACCCTTTCTGCTGCATATTTATGTTGGGGTTTAAATCTGCTCTATGACTGACACCCAAAGATTATAAGCTTTTCATCTTCCAGAAAAATGTGCTGGATATGCTATACTAACAATGATACTAGCATAGATGGTCCAGAGGTTTTTGAGGAATTTATGAAGCCTCTGTGTTTTTGAAATACCATGAATAAAATTCCCAATCTTGGCTTTCAATTAATTTAAGGGGTACTTTCTGTCTTTTGGAAATTCTGGGCCAGCTACACTAATGTTAAATTTAGTGTAGAATAGCACAGTGCACTATATTTGCTACAAGCTAGAATTATTTCTGTCAACTTGAGTGAGATTAAGCTATAGTAAATCAATACCAAATAATGGGATTGATACGCTGAGATACAGGGGAATGGAACATCTGAAATTCCCACAGGATATAAGATGAAGCCAGCTTTTAACATTAAGCAGAATGGGGAACTGGTGTGGGGTACTTATCCGCAATGGCTGAGAAAATGCAGGTGGACAGTTGGTGGTGGTAATTAGGAGATTTTGGGGGCTTGAGTGGGCATTGGAGGAATGTTGAGCAGACAAGGGTTGCTGTGGAGGGTGCTGCGGGTGCAATAAGAACCAGAGTGAGGAGTCCAAGGGTTTGGGATTGAAAGGCAGGGGGCCTGAACAGCAAGGCAGACTCAGGGGGGGGGGGCAACTGAATCGGAAGTGCAGTGGCAAGTGGAAATTAAGGACTGTGGGAGTGCGGGTAGCGGGGAGGTGAAGTTGTGGTTGGAATGCGGGTAGCGGGGAGTGTGGGAGTGTGGGAGGGAGGGGGTCAGACTTTCTGTATATAGGGATCTTACTATATATCTTATCTCATAATCTGTGAAGAAGACAGAGGCGGGTATCAAGAGTCAAGTCAACACTTCAATAACTCAATTGCAGAATATTCAGAATCTCTTTCTGGGTTTTAAGAGGAAAAGAGCAGGGAAATGGAGTGCTTGTTAGAGGAGTTTGAGAAGTTACTCAAAGTGTGGTTCAGTTTTCTTCATAATAAACCAAAGATTACCCGGAAACAATGGAGAAGGACTCAGCTTATTTCTATTCAGAGACAAGCTAAAATATTATCAAGATAATATAAAATAAGGATAAATTAATCAAAGCTTATTTGAGGAATATTTTATAATCATCAAATATTATCTTTGTCATGGCTTTTACACCTAAAATAACATAGGTAAACTGTCACAGGGTGGTATGTGACACTGTAGCATCCTAATTGGACTGAACATTTCAGCCAGTCTCATAGCCTTTTGGTTAGGCTCAACACTTTTTTGTATTAGGATGACTCAGTGCATGACATAAACCCCCTGAACCATATAGCTAAAATCAACTCCTTCTACTACTTTATCATAGCAGGGGTAGTAAATTAGCCTCAATTCTGAGAAAAGGGGTCTAAAAACTTCACAAAAGGTTTGTACAATTATTTAACATACCATAGACAAATTTACAAGGTTTTACAATATTTACTTACTCCATAACTACATATTCACATGCATATAAATAAATAGTTGAATAAATATGAACTACAATAGAAAAACCCAATGGGAATTTTAAATCACTCCCATAGAGATTGGATCATGAGAGAAGATCCAATATCCCAAGAAGATATACAGAATATCCTTGGAAGAGCTAAAACATGAATGTCAGTAGATACTCCAAAATTGATCTCTAGCTGTGAGATAGATCTGTTGCTGATCCGACAGCTGCAAGATCTTCAAAGGCAATATTCCAACTGCAGGAGTCTTATTTTTTCAGCAGTGGATAAGAATCCACTCAATGGAAATTGACTGGAATTGTCCAGTGGCTCCAAGTCATAGATGGTTCCTGATCTATTCCAGGGTATTCATGCCCGGCCACTGGTGGTTTGGAAATATTAAGTCTCAAGGTTCATAAAAGTACTATGTGGGTTTGAGAGCAGTTGGGCTAGCTTGAAATAGTGATATTTTGATGTATCTTCAAGCTCAAGAGAAATGCCGGTATAATGAAAATGATGATTTTATTATCTTCTCTTTTGAAAATCTAGGAATCAATAGATTTTGGGGAGTAAAAACTATATATGCTATCTAAAACAGGTGACTAGATATAAGCATATGTGAATGATGCTAATAATAAATAGTGAAAAAGGGAAATTAAACTGAGTTTAAGAGAGTAAAATATGCAGGTCGGGAGTTACAAAATATTTCAACAGCATTTTTGAGTGTGCCTGGAAAGCCACTGAATATTCCCACCTAACTCTTACTTCTCATAATACTTCTAACTCCTTAAATAATTTTATGGGGCTATCTTGCCAGCTCCCCCACTCTTGGAAAAATTAAAAACAAATTCTATAAAACTCATCCAACTAAAAGCTGTTGTGACTGAGATAATAGATTGCTAACTGGGGAATTTACAAGGGTGCGGAGGCTGAAGATAATAGCCCAGTTGGGGAACCTGGCAAGTCCCAGAGGGGGTTACAAGATAATAACAAAAGCAAATAGGGTATTAGAGATATGAATAAAAAAAATTCAGGCTCAGCATCTTATAATAAGAAATTATTTATCACATTATTTTCTTTATCTTCTATCTATCTGCCTAAAAAATAAATTATTTTCATAAATTTTCATACAAAATACTTGAAAATTTTTTCCAGGTGCTCAACCTATTCTGTGCTTTTTCCGCTTACAAAACACTGAGTAATAAAATCATAATTTTTCCCAATGTTCTCTTTCAATGCCAATGGATCTAACTTGGCCATCTCAAAAAAACTGTATTTTTCTTTCTCCTCCTTTTCCCAGTCTAAATTTTTCTCCTAAGGCTTGTTACATAAATCCCACTTCTTCTCCTCCAGCTTAATCCCATTATCCCACTTCCTTTCTTCCAGTGCAACCAAGTGGTTGGACTTCTTTTCCTTCAGTTTAACACCCTTTCCATTTTCTGACCTTCAAATTTCAACATCTCAAAGATGAGGGCATCCCTGGCCATATGTAATTATTTTTTGTAATTATTAATGTTTCACTTGTTGATTGATCTGATTTCAGATCCACAGAGCCAAATTTCTCAGATCTCTCTTGAAGGCATCTCCAAATTCTGCAGAACAAAAAGAGCTAGAGGTCACATTAAACACATGGACCAATTAGCAGTACCAGCTTCAAAGGAAAGAGCCTCTTAATATGGTGGAAGTTATGTTGTTTATACTCATAAGTTATAAGTGTTTTGATACTGATTTCTTTTTATCTTTTCATTATAGGACCATTCAAAGACCTTTCCTGTCCTATCGTCTTTGGCCAAAGACTACTTAGCCAGCTCAGCATCATCTTGTGCTGCTGAGC
>LAVV01010785.1:27463-39235 GCA_001263375.1 Puccinia sorghi
TTATTATTATCTTATAATAAAACTCCACCCTCAATAACTTTTATAAGTTGATTGGGAAGACCTGTGTTAAAGTCTAGGTAACCCTTCTGAGGATTTACATCCATTATCAGGAAGCTGGTAGCAGGGTAGTAACCTGTTCTTTTCTCTTACACTTAATTATAAGTGTTCAAGAGTCTAGTTTCTTTTTATCAATCTTTGATTGATTAATATTTTTGTGTTTGGTAATATTAAAATTACCCATTTTTCGAAGTTGTCTATACTTAGCACGCCACTATAAGTGGAATAGAGCTAGTGTATCTGACATTGGATACCAATTTTTTTTTTGAGTTTTGTCATTAAAATATTTAGTTTCCATAATTTTTGAAGAAAAAAATCAATATGATCTCTTTCATGAGTTCAAAAATTAGACCTGATCTTCTGATTTTTCTCCAACTGCTTTGGGATTGATTTGAATACAATTCAGCTTAATCAACAGTTCAGATTGATTTCTAGTTAACTTATGATTAACAATATACACATGAATTCAACAATGATTCAGAGATAATTCATATTTTTTTCACCTTTCCTTCATGTAAACCTTCAGAATACATGCTGAAAGGTTCTTTAAAAAACATGAATTATTCCACTTCCCTGGAAGTGCTGTGAATAGTCCCCTGGCCTCTTGCTTTCATGTGGAAGTCAACCTTTCAATGCAAATATTCCTTTGGCTGAAAGATGCAGAGTTTTTGATGATTAGATGCTGTGCATGGATGTTTGATTGTTTGGTTAAATGTTGCATCCTTTTGATTTAGCGGCCATGGTTGGCAGCCAAGCCATCTTTGATGCATGACAGGCCCACCATTGGATCAAGTAGTTTCAATCACTGTGTCCTTTAATTTCCTTTCATCATCAGGTCTCAGAATTGTCTGCTTGCCTCCTGATTCTGTATTCTCCTTCTTAATCAACTCCCATTTTCTCTTCTTGATTTTTGAGTCAAAATAAAACTTGACCCCACAAAGTGATCCTTCTGATTACAGATATTGGAATAATCAACATTGCACCAAGACAGCTTTTCATGTTTTTATGAAGGGAATTAATTTTACCTTGGATGTAGTCACTTGACACTGAGTGGGAGATGAGGTACGTTTATGCGCAGAGTCAGTCCCTTTGTCCTGTCCTCACGCCTTGGACCTTCTTGAAGTGGGAGGTGGCTTTGAGCTTGTGGGGCTTCGGGATAACCCCATCAGTAGAAATGTTGCCAGTGGCCAGATCAGCTGTTTTCCCTTTTTGCAGCCAGTCGGTGCTGTAGACAGTGGACCCAGAATAGAGAATACTTGTAATGTTGCCTTTAAGAATACTATATGAAGCGACAAAGGGAAGGGACTGACGCGCTGACAAAGGGAAGGGACTGACGCGCTGACAAAGAGGGACTGTCGCGCCGCGGCGCGTCACTTGCTGCTGCTGCAGTCGCTGTGCAGTTCGACCCACCCTATTTCTTCGCACACAACAACAATATCCACTTCTCCATCACCACCGCGCTAATCTCATCGAAAACCAGTATCAGATTTGCAATAGCAGCAGACGATGGTGCGCACTGCTTCCGACCCGGAAGACACGCCTGAACCTCCCGTAGCGCCAAGTCTGAGGTCAAGAAAGCCGCTAACCCGCGTCCAAACATCCGATATATCCAATCAGGATTCCAAGTCTTCTTCAGATGATGACTCACTGAATTTGAACTCTCGACGTCGATCTGAGACTGGAAACAAGAAACGGCCCCAAATAAAAAAAATCATCAAGGTAGTAAAAAGCGGTTCGGACAATCAACCCAAGTACCTCTGCAGGATCAAGGGCTCAAAAAAGGATGTCACGGTACGCACCCTTCTTTTCTAAAAAAACATGCTTTCTCCTTCCGGCTGACTTGACATGTTGCATGGCGTTAACCAGTTGAAAGAATCAGAGCTGGAGCATGTCCCGGATATGCTTGCCTCTTTTAAAAGCCGCAAAACAGTCGTGACGATTCCGGACAGTGACAGCAGTTCCCGCCTTACCAGTCCACCTTCATCTGACGAAGTAGAAATTTCAGATGAAAGTGTGAGCTCAGATGATCGGATAGGCACCAGGCGTCGGAAAAGGAAGAGGGACGACAGACCCACTAGACATGGTCGCACTAGGGCCCATCAAAATGTCCGCAGGAGTACCCGTGATACCCGAAATCGAACCAAGTATAACTTCTCAACGAATCTTGATGACGTCGATTTACTTGAGCCCGACTCAGATGCGTCGCCAAAGAAAAAGAGAGGTCGTCCCAGCCGCAGAGCAATGGAATCTAGCGATCAAAGTTCTGACGAAGATGATTTCTTGGAATTGTCGCGCGGAAGTGCGTCTAGTCGCCGTTCACGCCAGGTCACAAGTGCTCACGCCAATACAAACACATCTGAGAGGGCAAGCGACGCGCATCAACCAGTGAGTCAAGCTCGAGGACTAAGCCCACGTTTCTCAAATCTCATCACCCTTCTTAACCTCACCCACATCTTCTTCATTTTCAGACATGCTCCCGATGCTCTGAAAAATACGAGCCCAATCTCGTACAGATCTGGACTCGAACAAATAAGAATCGCAGGGGTAAAGCCAGGGCCGGTAGCCTTCTCGATCGTTTCCAAACCATAGATGATGTGTATAGGCTAGGCTGTTGGTTGGAATGCTCGACTTGCTCAAGTTCATACCATTTCGGATGTTTACCAGTAGACATGAAAAAAGACATCTCGACACAGCATTCGAAGGAGCGACTAGAACTTATTAAAAGAAAGGAAATACTAGACGCCAACACGAGCGACGAAGAAATCAAGATTCCAGTGGACAAGAGAGAGCAACAACCCAACATCAAATTATCTCTCAAGTGTCCCTCATGCGTCAAACCCTTTGGCTGCCAGTGCATGATATGCGGTAAGCATCATGCTACGGGCGAAGTCTCGCAAGATGCGAGCAAGCCGACCCCGGTCGTTGACTCCCAATCAAAGGCGGGTGATGAAGCTACCGACTCCGCGATGGGAGAAAAATCGCAGAGCGGACCCGACACCTCTGTATCCAACAAGGAATCGATAATATTTCGGTGTACCAGCTGCCAGCGGGCCGCCCATTACACTTGCTTGCCCGCGGTTGGAGAAAACTACCCGACAGAGTTGGAAGCCATTGCAACATACTGGCAGACCGATTGGACGTGTGCCGAATGCGATGAATTGGCCAACATTTCCGTCGAATTCATCCTCGCTTGGAGGAAACCGGTGCCTAAAGCACTCGACACCGTTAAGGGCGCCCTGGTTGGAACTCAGGAGCTTGTCGGCTCTCTACACGACCAACCAAAAGGTAGACTCAAGGACTCTGAGTCTCGTCGTAATCTCCCCAGCGCCAAAGATCCATTTGAGCAAGCCGAATACCTGTGTAAATTTGAAGCTTTCAGTTTTACCGATTGTTCATGGGTCACCCACTCGTAAGCAATCAGATATGTTAGATTCCCTTCAGTTCCTCCAACTAATCCTCCCACTGTCAATCTTTCCAGGTACCTTGTCGCCAAACATCCGGCCAAATTGCGCAACTTTTTAACCAAGGGTCCAGCCTTAGACTTGAAGCAATTCTCGGGCGGGGATTTTGATGAATCAAGCGACTCGAATTCAGATGCAGAATCCGGACAAGATGACGGACCATTCAATTTAGACCCAGATCAAGATGCGCAGCTAAATATCCCTAAGGCATGGCTCACCCCAGAACGGATTTTATCGATCGAATTTGAGAATGAACTTTTGATCGAAGATGCAAAAGAAGCCAATATTCCAGATACTCCAGAAGAGATGTACGAAACGATGGAGCGAGCTTACATCAAATGGGAAGAGCAATCATACTCTGATGGTCAGTTCTTCCCCTCGTATTTCCATCACCTTTGGGACTTGAAAACTGACTAGATCGTTTTTCTAGCCACTTGGTCTGACAAGACACCCAAAGACTCTCCATATTTTCCTGCGTTCATGTCCGCTTTGAAGAGGTATATGCAGTTTCGAAAGTTTGTTGTCCCTACTGTCAAGAGTCCAGCCGAGCTAGCCAAATTGGACGCACCCCGTGGGCAAAGTTCTTTTACTGCCCTCGATAAACAACCCGACTTCATCCCCAACCAACTCATGGGTTTTCAATTGGAAGGATTGAACTTTTGCTACTAGTAAGCTCTCATCGTCCCAGGAGCCCTTGGTGTTGGTCCTGATCTCGATTATCTTCCTTCTTCCAACGAAGCAACTGGCATCGACAACATCCGACCATTTTAGCAGACGAAATGGGCCTCGGTAAAACTGTGCAAATTTGCTCGCTGATTGCCGTTTTAAAGAATAAGGAAAAACGGATGCCATTCTTGATAGTGGTCCCAAACAGCACGCTTGGAAAGTAAGTATATTTCTGGATTTCTTTGTTGTTGTTGGTTTTTCCTTTTAAGATGATAATTGATGATATGATATGTTTCAGCTGGTCGCGTGAATGTGCGAAGTGGATACCGGACGTGAAGTGTGTCCCGCTTCCCGGGGACATGGACTCATGCGAGGTAGTGCAGGAATGGGAACTATTCAAGAGTGTGGGCAAGTCGAAACGACAGCTGGCTGCATCCGTCGTACTGGCCACGTACCAATCTGCGGAAAAGCATGCCAATCTGCTCCGCGAGGTTCAACGTTGGGAGGTGGTGATTGTCGATGAAGGGCAACGTCTGAAAGCTGGATCCAAGGGCGGCTTGTTTCGCGCCTTGGATAGTCTCAAAGTTGGACATAGAATTCTCATGTCAGGCACCCCGCTCAATAACAATTTGCGAGAACGTATGCCCTCCCAACATGAAACCGTATAGGTTCTTGACGCGCCGGAATTACTAATCACGTTCTTATTACAGTCTTCAACTTGCTGTCATTTTTAAACCCAAAGGAGTATCCTCCTGAGGTGATTGATGAAAAGGAGCTTCGATATTCTGCGTGAGGTTCTTATTTTCTATCTGGATGGTTCCATGCTCACTCCCCCCGAAAATGTTTTCCAGTTTAACCCCGGAACTCATCGATGAGCTTCGGACTATCATACGGCCTTACATGCTTAGAAGTTTGTAAAATATTTCAATTGAGACGAGACGGATATTTGACTGACGTGTTGGGTTGTCATCTCTATTCAGGGACAAAGGAAACGGTTTTGGACCTCCCTCCCCTGACGGAAATCATCGTTCCAATTACCATGAGGCCATTGCAGAAACAGGTAACAGCCAACTTGTCTTGTTACATGACCGATAATTTCTCATATCTGAACTTGGGCGGCGATGACATGTTCTATACCTGAGCAGGTATATCGGGGTCTCCTCTCACGAAATGCGCATCTGATTACTTCGATATACTCTAAAGGTTTAAAACAGAAGAAGAGTACCCGTGCCGGCTTCCAAAACTTGTTGATGCAGTTGAGAAAAACATTAGGACACCCATATCTATACGATCCTGAAATCGAACCCAGTGATGTGACCAGCTCTCAGGTGCAAGAGAGCTTAGTTGAAGGGTCGGCTAAATTGGTCTTCTTGCGGAAATTTATCCCCAAACTTTTGGCCCGTGGTCATCGCATGTTGATTTTTTCACAATGTAGGGATTTTTTTATCACTTTTATCCAACTTTTTTTCCCGCCATGACTGCATGTATGTCTTACGCGACCATTATCGGTTCTGTGGGTACCTTCTAGTCACCATGTTTTTGGATGTCATGGAACGATTTCTTGATGGTGAAAAGATGGAGTATCTGCGTCTTGTTTGTCTCTTGACTTGTTTTCGTTTTCCATCCTACATCAGGGGGTTCGTGCTCTCTCGTGACTCAAACCGAGTTCTTTTTTAGGACGGAACTACTTCACAATTGGACAGACAGACGCGAATAGACCATTTCAATCGCAAGAACTCGAATTACAATATCTTCTTGCTCTCGACTAGAGCAGGCGGAGCAGGGATCAACCTGGCGACCGCAGACGTGGTGATTATCCTTGACCCGGACTGGAATCCTCATAACGACTTACAAGCGATCAGTCGGGCCCATAGGTTTGGCCAACAGAAACCTGTCTCCGTCTTCAAGTTAATGGTCAAAGGTTCGGCGGAAGAAAAGATTGTCCAAACCGGCAAACGGAAGCTAGTGCTGGTACGCTCCTCACCATGACCGGTTTCCATTGTTTCTTATGTCCTTGGCTGAATCATCTTCGTCTCACAGGATCATCTGGTTATTCAAAAAGCTTCAGAAGAAGAGATTGAAGCTAATGATGTTGCTAGCATTCTTCAATTTGGCGCCCAAGAGTGTCAGTATATTCCTGTTATTTTATAAGGATGGTGATGACTGATTTATATGGTTTTATAAAGTGTTGACCGCAACGGATGAAGCCCTCCAGAAGGATGTACGATATACGGACGAAGAGTTGGATGATTTGATCCAACGAACGGCTGAAGGCGTCAAGTCTAAAGAATCGGCTGATGTTGCGAAAGCTGACAAATCATTTGCGTTCGCAAGGGTATGGGAAGGTCGAGACAAAGGCTTAACGACTTTGAATGTAGTGGAAGAGGATAAAGATGCAAGTAACGCTCAAGAACAACGATCATTTTGGGATAGTATCTTGCAGGCTAACGAGGCTGAGAGAGCTAAAGAAAATACGGAGGAGACTGGTCGGGGTAGAGGACACCGTCGAAGGAAAGATATCGACTACAATATGCCAGAGATAGATCTGATGATTGATTCGCCGAAGAAGAGTCGACTGGAGGATAAAGATGTTGCGAGTAGCCAAGGGGACGAAAACTACGAACCGGTGACGGGGAAAGAGGGGGAGCGTAGCGAGTCGAGTGAATCAGAAGTGGAGGTGGAAGCTCTTCCGGATCTGATGGAGCTCACGGCCCCGCCACCGACCAAGGAACAACTGAAGGCAAACCGGCAAGCTGAAGACCTCATGAAAGCCCAAAGAAGACAACGAAAATGGGAGAAAAAGCTGAAGGGTATGCACCCACAGCTCAGCGTTGTCTTGCCGCCAGTGGCCGGTGGTAGCTCGGCGAGCGGCCAACCGATAAGTCAAACGATTTACGATCTGGCGAGCCAAGCTGGAGAGTTCAATAGTAATAATATGACGACGATGCCATCACATGAAACCAGACAATATCAGACAGCCAAGGTGAGCCGAGTGGATAGGATCGATGTATCTGATCTGCAAGGGATGAACAACGAGGAGAGTCGAAGGAAGATGGACCAGTTCTGGGTAAGTTTTATAGATGATATATAAGATTTATACTTTGATAGATGATTGACTGTGGTCGTTTTTCTGGGACAAACACACACAGTCATGGCTGACGGCCAAAGCAAAAGCGTTGCATGATCCGGTGCTTGATGCATTATTGCGCTCGGCAAGAAGTGCGGGACAGGCTGAGCAGGTTGTGCGGATGAATGAGGCGCGACAGATGATCAAGCAGCTGATTGACGACCGACAAAACATGCCGTATCGATACCAGTTAGCTGTCACCTCGGGCCCACCACCTGCAAACGGCTCCCACCACCAGCCGGTTCCCGTCGCTCAGCAGTCCACATATCCATCACATCCTCCTCATCATCCGATCGTCTATCCCCAGCAAGACCCCACCAGCCGGGCGGGATCTCAGTCTGGGGCGTACTATAATCGACAGGTGATCCACCCACCGAAGCGTTCCTCTGGACACCACTACAGGAGTATCGCGCCGAGACACAGCATGCCGACGGGCGGATCCAGCAGACCCTCTGCCTCTTCCATGGGCCCCATCCACCACCCCGTCCCTTCTGGTACTGCTTGCCCCGCCACGCTCCCTCCACCCAAGTTCGTGGAGTCAAATCCTAAGTCTATCAAGCCCCTTCTTGCTCAGCAAAGCTCTGCCTTGTTTTCTTCCTTCTCCCGCCCTCCCCCCTCTTCCTCTGCTGACCCTTCTTCCTTGAAGCGTAACCCTTGATGTTGTTGTGTATCTGTAATCCCTGCTTGTCTTGTTGTCTTGGTCTTGTTGTTGTTGATTGTCCTCGATGGAGTTCCTTGTGATGCATGATGGACTTGAGATATGCTTGTTGTTTGTCTGAGCCACTTTCCGTTTTCTCTTTTGGAGAAAGCCACTTGATTGAGAAAGAAGAAATGAATTCCAATCATCTCAACAACTACCACCAACTACTGCTGCAACAGCCATCGCACCACTTTTCCGAAGCAGTAGATCCAATCTCCTGCGACTACGAACCACACACTGTCATCCCAGACTACCAGTACTCGCCTCAAGCAAGACAAGTGCTCGGCACTCATCCCGGCGACAAGACTCTGCATCCATGGGACATCAGAAGATGCTTCAACTGTGGCGATCCCAGCCATTCGCTGCTCGCCTGTCAGCAGGAACGCAACGAACCATTGATCCGTCTCTCAAAGCAGATCTTCCAAGCCCGGAACGCACTGGATGGCGGGATTGAAGATTATTCGGATGCGGAGCAGGGACATTTCGAGGATCTTAATCACCGCAACTACTCGAGGCTCAAGGATGTCGTCGTCGGCTCTGAGGCCATCCAGGAGGATATCGCTCGTCGGAGACTTCTTGCGTTTAGCTTCGCTCCTGGTCGTCTCTCTGCCTCGCTCAGACAGGCCCTCTTCTGGGAACCTCATCGTGAAACGCCCGACCAAAACTATCTCGACCCGTATCGCCCGATGCCATGGTTTCAAGCCATGGAAAAATGGGGCGTACGTTCGTTCAACCGCTCCATTATGATTTATCCCGCCAATTTAAATCTCGATCTGATTTTCTTCTCTCTCCATGACTTCACGTCGGCAGTATCCGCCCGCTTATGTTATCCCCTTAGACGCCCACCAGAGTCCGTTCCAAAGAATCATCGAACGAATTGAAAATTCGAACAAGGATCACGATTGGGAATCCGCCGAAATCCTCCAAATGCATCGGGGACGCTCACCCGGAATAGATTCAAATTCTAGCGATGAAAAAGAAGAGGAGGAGGAGATCCTGAGACTGCTTGTGCCCGATTATGACGCCCTCAAGAAACAGTCGACTCCACTTCCCCCTGAACGCTCTCCTCACAATACTCCTCTCCCCGGACCCAGTCTTTTCCCGCCCCTACCCAACAGTCCATCACCGCCACCGCCACCGCCACCGCCAATGTCGACGATCCCCACGAAACGACTGGTCGAGTACAAGGGGGGGAACTTCTCGAGCGACCGGTTGCCGGTCTATAATGGGCAGATCATCTCTACCCAATCCTATCTCGACTACTACTCAGGCCATCATCGTTCCTTTTCGTCGTCCAAACCCGATTCAATCCTTCTTGGGAAACGCAAAATACCTCCCTGGAGGTACATTGACTATCCTCATCCTCATCCTGCGCAGCAGCAGCCGCAGCAGTACTTGTATCAAGAAGAGCGGACCTCGCTGCAGCAACCGAGTTTGTCCTACTCTTGCGGCTCAGCCTCCTCCTCATCCTCCTCCTCGTTGGTCCTCGCGTCGTCCGGCTCGACACACCAACATGTCTCGTGGCGGACACGGACCGAGCAGCTGTCGCAGGCCTCCAGTGGCGCAGCCCCACTGAGCAGGAAGAAAGGCAAAGGACGCAACAAAAAGGAGCGCAAGGAACCCAGCAAGATGATTCAGCAGAGATGGAAAGACGCTGCGCGCAGCTTCGCCGCCCATAAATCCTCTCCTCATCCTCCTCCTAATTCTCCTCCTCCTACTCCTCCTCCTCCCCCTCCTCCTTCAGCTTCTGCTGCTCGCTCCTCTAAACGCTTCTACGTTGATAAAGACCTCCCTCCTTCTGATTCCTACGATACATCCTGTCATCTTCTCAACTCTCTCAACTACGACGACGACCACGACCAGTCCCTCCATGACTCCCATCATCATCATCAACAACATCAACAACATCAACAACAACAACAACAGCATCATCATCAACAACAACAACAACAACAACAACAACAACAACAACAACAACAACAACAACAACAACAACAACAGAGGCTGCCCTCTACTTGTACATCCATTTATTTCGACAGCCCTCCTGTGAAAAAACTCAAGCGTGACCCTCCCTCTGCTAGGGTTTCTCACTGCTCAAATGCTTGATTATATTCCCTCTCTCTATCTTTCCTAGCATCTCTTCAGGTTTTCTCTCCTTTCGTGGGTGATTCCATTGTGTACATGGAGTGTTTGCAGGGAAACTTCAGGCCAGTTTTCCATTTTTGGTGGGGTTTTAGCAGCACACATGTTGTGGTACAAGTTTTTCAAGCTTGAGCTGTCAGAGTCGGAGGTTGAGGGTAGAAATGAGGTTGTTTGGATTTCGGCAGTGAAAGATTAAGTTCTCACTGGATTGATTCATAGTGCGGTGTGGGAAAAGAAGTAGAAGAACCAATGATGATAGTCCTTGTATGTAGACTAGGTATATAGACTTAGTACAAGCTGGTCAAGATGTGGTTTGGAAAGTCAATAAAAAAGAAAATTCAAATTAATAATAATAATAATAATAATAATAATAATAATTAATAATAATAATAATAATAATAATTAATAATAATAATAATAATAATAATAAATTAGTCTGGCAATTGTTTGGCTTGCAAATCCAATTCTGCCTTTTGGGGTGGGTGTAGCACCTCCCAAATCAAAAACAGGGGCAATCCCGCAACCCCCGGCTCCTCCTGGGGGTTGATGCTACAATTTCAACATTGGGTCAGACCTGCTGGATCCCGACCCCCAATTTCCACCACAAGCCACCCAGAAAAACACCACCCCACTCAAACCCCCTTCCTGCACAAAAAATGGCCCCTGTAAATGTAAAACATGCTGTGGAAATTGAGGATGAGAAAAGTCACCCATAACTACTCAGATTGACAATGGAAATCATTGAAAAAAAAATAGAAGAAAATCAAGAACAACAAGAAAATGATGAAGACAATGAAAATGAAAAGCATTCTAGCGTTGTGAGCATGTTGACGTTGTGGAGAAGGCTCAGGATGTTGAAAAGAGTGATGGTCTGGATTGGGAAATTGAAAATAGTGCTGGTCTGGAGGAAAAACAATTGTATGAAGATGGAATCATTGAAAATTTTAATCATGAAGATTAAAAGCAATACAGGGAGGAGGGGCGTGAAATTTAGTCAAAAAAATGAATGCCCCCTCCTGATGGCAAACTTCAAGATCCAAGAAATGGTTGAAATTATCAAGAGATTTTCTCAAGATAATGGATATGCAATCTGCATCAGAAGATCTTAAAAGGACAAGAAGAAGATTTTCAAATGTGACTGGTATCAACGGTGGGCCAGCTACACTACATGTAGCGCTAGCGTAGCGTAGTCTTAGCTTATTAAGCTATCCTACCATAAAGCTACTATTAGTGCTAATTTTTGACAACTAATGCTACAGGATTTTGAAAAAAAAAATGTAGCATTAGTGTAGCGTTAGTTGAGCCCCACAAAATACAACTAACGCTAACCAAATTTCCTGTTAGCGGTGTTGTAGCGGTGTTAGTTGTCAAAAACGCTACGCTAACCAGTAGTGTAGCTTGTGTATCAGCTACGCTAACCTGTAGCGTAGCTTGTGTATCAGCTACGCTAACCTGTAGCGTAGCTTCAACTACGCTAATGCTACATGTTAGCGTAACTCCAGCTAACAGTAAGCTAACCAAGTAATGGTAGTAGGGAGAACAGTATTTTTATTACTGGAAGAAACAAATCAGATATAAAGAAGAAGATTGATAAATAAAACAGTATGTATATATTGAAC
>LAVV01010796.1:10100-22523 GCA_001263375.1 Puccinia sorghi
AGATTCATGTTCAGGGTTCATGACTAAAAGACTGATATAACTGAAAGCACACAACAGACTTCTTTTATATTGTTATAATATCAGTGAGATCAAGAAATAATAAAAAAGAGGGAAAAGAATGATGAAGGGTAGAGTTGAAATTTCAACACAACCTCAGTAAAAAAATTATAATAAGATAATTGGTGCTGAGGAATTTTCATAATAACTCAGTGATCGAAATTTCATACCATGCAGAAGAGCTAAAAAAATTCCCTACAAGGTTTGTGTAGAGGTTCAAGTTCACTATTAAAGATACTTGGGTATTTAGCATAATAAATCAGGACTGGTCTTCCAAAGAGTTTATCTTAACATCACCCTCTGTTGAGTTTATCCAGAGGAGGATGAAACATTGGCTTGCTCCAATCCTTTTCTGAGTAGATGGTCTGAGCACCAGGATATAAAAAATAAATTACTACCCTTGCTACACTTTGTTTTATTTATTTTTAAGAAATGAAATTAAGTTTTAAAAAACCAACCTTGTCTCCTGATGCCACTCTAGAGGCATAGGATCACACTGGAGCAAGGTACATAACTGTCATGTGCAGAGTCATCCTAATCAAACAAAGCGTTGAGCCTAACCAAAAGGCTATGAGACTGGCTGAAATGTCCAGTCCANGCTCTGCACAGTGGCTTTAAGTGTTTAGTCTTTGTACTAACAGCTGGGGCAGTCTAAAGTTGCAGGTAGATAGCAGGTAGATGACTGGGGGTTGGCCTGATGTCACCTGTCATGTAGTGACTATTGATTGGTCCTGGTGAATTGAGCAAGGTGTGCAACCCTTGCAGCCACTTAGTTATATTGTTGTGCTGTCTCTGCATTGCCATCAAACATTCCATCCACAATGCAATAAAGGCTTTTCAGCCCTGCATTTGAATGCTTATTTTTCTGCGGAATGATAAGCTATCCCAAAAATTCTTCCATCCATGATTTGGGGGTCTAGGTCTCTCCTTGCATACTTCCTTCTTCCCCCCTCTTACAATTACTATCCCCTCCTTCCACTCCTGCAATACTATCACACATAGTAATACCATAACATCCTTGATCAATACATACTCCCCTACACTATAGCCTGTCTACTGTACATACTAACAGATGATAAACTTACTCCTATTGTAACACTACAGCCTCTCCAATATATTTACTACTAAATGATAACCTTCTTACTCTTTTAATGAATGTCTTGCACATGTAATTATGCTAAAATAATACCTGTGCAATGTGCTTATGGAATCGTAACACAAATGGAATACTTCACACTATGGAAAAACTTGTTCAACAGCCTGAAGTTGACATGCAGTGTACCCCAGTCAAGCCTGTGTAAGACTCAGAAAGTGGTTTTTACACCCTTTTTGCTGAATTTGAAAAGGGATGAATTGAGGAAGCCTCTGCCTTTCCAAAATATCAAAAAAAATGATCCCAAGCTGGGCTTAAAAGTTATGTAAGTGATAGTTTGTGCCTTTTAGACAACACACTGATCACTAGAGGTGAAGGGCTTTGTTGAAATCTTTGCCTTATTTGTTGATCAGCAATATTACATAATCTCATTGTCCCATGGCATTCCATCAAATTTCATATATCTCTTTATAAAACCTGTATCTTCTCCTATCTTTTCCTGTTTTGTATTCAACTCAATTCCTTTAAAATTCAATATCTCACAATCAACTCTATCTTAACTTCTTACTCCACTTGAAATCTAAACCTTCAATCTATCGACATTGTTGATCTCTCTTAAATCACTATCAACTTTGTTGATCTTACACGTCTCCTCCAAAAAGGAACATCAACTTGGTGAGAAATTCACCATTGCACAACTCTGGATTTTTATCTCTCTTCATCTCTTTGTTCTTCATATTGCTAATCATCAATTTTATGTATCAGTCTCATGTGTTCTTCTCTTCTTCTTGACTCATTATCAATTGTCTTCTAATATTTATTAAATATCTTTGTGTTAAATATTCTTTTCTTCATCTCTTATTATTTCTTTCCTCCTTCTTTTATCATCTAATTTTTTATTGTCTTTTAGTCAGGTTTTTATAGTCCTAAAAATTCTGTTACCTCAGAAACAGATTCAGGAGCTCAGTTTACCCCAGGTTACCCCCTTACAGCATGACTCAATCCCCATTGGATCAGAAGATGTTCAACATTCTCTATTTGAAGGGACAAATGGACAACAGAGCAGAAGACCCCCAAAACCAGACAACAATCAGTTCCCCTTTGGACTCCTCTGGATCAGCCATTTTCTCACCCCTCAAGGAATGTCACCTTTGCCCAGTTATTTTCCCATGACAACAGAAATTGTGAAAGTAGTCATTGAACATCTTTACCCAGCATTATTTCTGTTCACACACTTGTCCTCCATCTGGAAGATGCCATATTTGTCAAGAATGTGGTAATCTTCAAGTGTTCTTGTAGCAGCACGAGGCACGGTGTAGGGATGCAAGGATTGGAAGTGTAAATTGTAAAAGTGAAGATGAAGATGAAAACAAAATAAATCCCATAGAGAGCGGGAAAGATGAAGCCGCATCTATTTATACAAATTGTACATGTGTCAAGAATTGACCTTGACTATGTGACACGTGATTCTGCCTGACTATGGAATTATGGAATAAGAACAAAATATATAAACCGATAAACCAAATCTGAAAACAAAACTGAAACAAGAAATTTTAGAATTTGAGTTTTTGGGTTTCAGCCGTGGAGTTTGACAATATTGTTCCCCCCTTTCCCCTAAGCAGTTTGTTCTGTGCCAAGAGGCCTGCTTGTCACACTATAAAAGACCCCCCTTTCAGAGCTTTGTATCAGCATGCAATTTTCCTTACCTAGGCAGCTTTCTAGTGTTAGAGATTAATCACAGTAGTTTAGTAGTATTAGTTATTTAGTATTAGTTGGTTAGAATAGTATATTCTTAGTGGAATTACTATAAAGTATTGGTATCAGTTAGAATATCAGTAAAGTTTATCCCCCCAGTGTCTCTTTACTTAGCAGATTCACTAGTAATCCCCCCTTACCCCCCTCCTAAAAACACCTCCATCCTCAGTGGTTCAAGACTAGAAAATTAGTAGAACTTAACCCAACAATAGTATCAGTAGAAATCAGCCACACCCCTTTTCTTCTTTTTCTTAGTGTAACTCTGTCATACGCTGAGTCATCCTAATCAAACAAAGCGTTGAGCCTAACCAAAAGGCTATGAGACTGGCTGAAATGTCCAGTCCAATTAGGATGTTGCAGTATCACATACCACCCTGTGACAATAACTCAGAATCTCGAGAGTCAATGTGGTCACCCTTTTTCATACATGCAGTTCCCCAAGACAATAAACTTCCATTTAAGAAGCTTTGGATTCTCTAATGCCTGAGGTTGAATTCCAAGGTGGGTGCAATTTTTCTTTTGAAAAGCAAGGATTGAGTGTTGCAATTGATCCAAGGACCAGTTTGGAATTTCTTCCTTCTCCAACACGGTTTCCTTGAGTGGGTGTAACTTTTACAATTCTTGGGGGGGGGGGCAGGGGTTTTGTGTTAGAAGGCCCTGAGATAGGGTTTTGGATGCACAGATGAAGACATAGTAGCCATGTGGACCATGATTCGGGGATAATTTGGAAGATGGGGGTTGATTCCCTCTGTAGTCAGAATGAAGATCACTTCAAAACTTTCAAGCCCGGCCATGGGCCCCTCATAGGCTAATATTTCTTGGGAAAAATGCAGAGGGGACCGGAATACTTCCTTGCACCACATAAAACATCACTTTGGAAAAGGAAGGCTCAGTAGTTTCCAAGTCATTTGTCAAGATGTGCGTCTTCCACCAGAAATAGTGTTTTACATGGAGCTTGCAGGAGAAGTCCCATGAGAACCACTATTGGTCCCTTTGTGCTTTTTATTTTCAAGAATCAGTTAACAAAAATTGACTGGGCTTAACATTCCCCTCTGTCTTATCAGATACCAATTTATGGTACACTTCTCATAAGCTATTTCAATTTTATTTTGGATGGGTATATCATGATGATGTGTAATATTGTGCATGTGAAAATCTTCTTTGAAAATAACAAGAGTGTTGGTAGTCCTTTTTTGATTGTAATGACAGCCATGGTATGGATTTGGATTTCTTTGTTTATTGGTCTAATTGAAGGAGGTGGAAGTAGTAACATGGTGACTTCAAAAAAATAATAGGAGACTGAATTGAGTGAAAATATGGATGGTTCTTTCTCATGAATTTTTTCTAAGAGTGGTTTTCTTCGTGGTTGGGAAAGTTGGCTTTTTTTGGGTGACTTTCTCGGGGTTTTTGCAGCCGAAAACATCTAGCAGCTTGAATTTTCTGCTTCAGATTGCAAGGGTAATTGGAAAATTGATTTGAATGCTCTGACCTCCAATATTTCTGGGCAGAAGAAGGTTTGATCTGGGTTTGCTTGGTATTTTTCGGTATTTTCTTCTTACAAGTCATGCCGCCAAATGCGCACAAGACCCATAAAGTTGGCAGTTTCTAAATAAGATCTTGCTAGAATAAAGTTGGCAGTTGCCAAATAGATAGAAGGTGCCGCTCCATGACCTCGCGACATACGTTGAATGATTTTAATTACTGACCTTGAGCCAATTGCACGATGGCATACAGGTTGGAGATTGAACAGACGATGAAAATGAACCAAGTAATCGTCTGCACAACACGTCCGTTGGCAAAGGAAACAGTTGGGGTGATGGTTCCCCCGGCCGGCTCTACTGCCTTCATGTGTTGCTTGCTACTTTCTTGGTAGTGCGAAATAGGCTCAGGGGCTTCATCGTCGGTGGGTATTTGAGTTGACTTAATTCGGACCAACCCTGTCTTGTGGCCTTTGGTTCGCATGATCTCGGGATCAGAAGTGAAGATAATGAGGGGAGCCAAGACAAAACTGCACCGTCGCGCCCCGCAAGGAGATGTATCAGCTTGTGTCAGGATTACAGAGGTGGCGAACGCAAGTGAAACCTACGGCAACACAAGACTCAATCCGACTTGACTGCCCACCATCAAGTGATCCACGCCCTGAAGGCCGGCCGCCCCCGCCACAACCGCAGAGGGTACGATTCCAATCAACCTTGTGACCAGTCGGCGAATTACTGGTCGTGTGCGCCACTCCAAAAACCCCTCTGACACGATTTGACCCGCAAGCGTGACAGTAATGGAGGCTGCTTGCCCGGCAATCAGAAGTGCTATGGCAAAAAGATAGCCTGCTATTGGTCCGACTTGACTTCCAAGCAGCTCATAGGCGGATTGTAGATCTAGTGATTCGTTCTTTCTAACACTAGGAACTGAACCGTAGTAGAAGGTTGCAGAGGCCACTATCAATATTGATGCATTAACAGCTATACGAAGGATCCAATGTGAGCGTGCAATCAAGTGTGGTAAGTCTGTGTCACTTGGAAGATAGCCCTGCTATCTCTGCGACTCACGCAAAGCTAGGGTGAATAGAGAAGCAACGATATCAAAGCTGGCATGTGCAAGGTGCTTTTTGATACGATCGAAGGACACCACGGTGGCGTCTAAATTGCAGTCTTCAAGCTCAAGTTCATTTCGGCATCGATATTCCATTTCAGGTGACCCATTGATCGAAATAAAATTTTCAGGAAACGAAGCTTCGTCCAACTTGTCCATGTGGACACTGCCAGAATTTTGGGGAAGTGAGCTGTCAGGATGCACTGAAACGACCCGCAGACGTTCGGGAATTGCCACCTTGGAACCTTCCTTGACGGCAACTGGCGGTCAGTAATTATCAATCAAATTTCCACCCTTATTTTCGCTGACGAAACGCACCCAAGAAGATAGAGTGTGGCATCACTGTCGCGCCTGCAAGAAATATCTAATCAGAGATTGGATAGAATATCTTTCTTTTTCTGTTTTTGATTTTTGTGAAGAGCATGGTAGCATTTGCGACAAACCAATGAGGCTGACTGAAACATATAATCCACCGTTGACGATCATTCTCCGGCTGGGAATAAACCCCTCGAAGGTTTTACCCCAGTCGGGCTTGACAGAGACAAGCAAGATGATGAAGAAGGTGATGACGACGAAGATAAGGAGGGAGACAAACAACTCGAAATAATGCATAGATCTGTGTTTCTTGTTGGAGACGTCCGGATATGAGCTAAAGAAGGCGAGCACCACAAAGACATCCAGCGAGGTTAAAAAAACCCCCACGAACAGCGGGATACGAGGGAATAACCTGTGTCACGCCGCCGCTCCGTTAGTGTGCTGGGGTTGCTTGATTCAGCTAGCTGGTTGCTGAAACTTAACATGTGGAGAGCTATGGCAGAGCCCAACAGTTCCGCCAAATCTGTAAAGCTTCATGAACGTGTGGCAGCACGTTTTAAAGGCGCAAGAGGAATCATAGAAAAGGGTCAGTTGCGCAATCGTAGTGGTCATGCCAAGCGACAGAGAAAGATAACTCTACATTATTCCGCCTTCACATAAAATATAAAGCGGGTATAAAACTCCCCATCTCCAGAGTAGCTTTCGTTTTGGTCGATCATAAAACTTGGCCCTACAATGTTGAGCCAAGTCTGTTTTTTTTAGAATGATGAAAGTGTGATGAGGAGAAAGTGATGAGGCCGAAGAATTTTGGTGAAGAAGAAAAAATTGGAGAAGCGTGAGAAAGCGCACCTTTGCCAGTGATGAAGCCTAGACGAGTAGCCAAGACTTGCAAAACACTGGCCATGACGGAGGCGGAAAGGATGGCGAAAAGATGGGCGTAGCCATGGGAGGAACCTGCTCCTAGATCGGTGGCCCACTTTTTTTACCTCCGGGAAATAATGGAATGTCGAATGCGACAGTCAAAATTTGTTTCTCGTGAAATGTATAACAACAGCTTTTTTTTAGGACAAAATGGCGGTGACGTTGTTGAGCTCAAGCAAAAGTGCAATTTACATTTCCCGGATCACAGTAGGCCACACTGAGAAAAAAGAAAGAAACAGGTTGGCTGGTCAGTTTGGCTTCACACAAAGCTGATGTGCCTCGAGATATTTCCGGTGATCTCCCTTGAATTGTAGAGTTGGGAAACAGATGCGAAGGGAAATAGAGCGTGGTATATTTTCGGGGGAAGGAAAGGCTTGGAGGAGGATGACAGAGCAGCAAAGAAGTCACGGATGAGAACAGTATTGAAGGACTTACGATGCCACCAAGCCAGGCCCAATGAACCTCAAATGAGTCTTGAGAAGTTGTTTGATCTGTGCGCATCTTCCCCGGTATGTCCTTAAATGAGACGCTGAGGGGTCTACAGTCGGCTTGGTGCGCATCATCCGAGTGGGTAATATCTGTGGCAGGTGGGAGGGGAGGGAGTGTCGCTGGAAGTTTTGGCCTGACGGGACAGTCTGCCAGAAATCCAACGATTGCTAAAGGGTAAGAAGTGAGCTATTGGATTCTTTGTATTGTCTTGCTCACATTAGAAATAAGTAACACTAAAGAATAGCCCTTAACAGTCTTACAGCAACTGACACTGGCCCATGAACCCAATGCAATAAGCTATACCTCTTTTGCGCTGTTCGGTCGCGTAACCTATTTTTGAAGTGTCTTTTTCGGGACTGGGCGGATGGCTTTATCCATAAAAGAATGATTGATTGGGACCACACCGGATGATGCTTGGGTGGTGCTGTATGGTAGAATATGGACTAGCTGGTGTCCTTGTGAGTAGGATCTACGCACCTCAAACCCCGGACGTGGCGGTGTATCAGGCTCTCCCCAATGTGAACCACCGACGGCGCTGTTGACTAGCTGTGTCATATTGTATCTCCATCGGCTAAACAGCACGGAGTCCTGTTACCTGCTACGCGCGTCAGAAGATGCGGCCACACACCCCCCATGCGGATGTGCGCGGTGAGCCTCGAGCTCAACGATGGACATGCTGCACACCCCAGTGATAATGCAGCTTGTCTGTGGCGGGCACTCGACGAGGTGAGGTCCCGCTTCCCATTCTTCACAGACGGCTGGGTTACGTCGATGCGTGCGGAGAGGAAAGGGCACGGCGGGGCAGACATATAACGTCATTAAGCAAGCAACACGTGGGCTTCAAGGCTCTGTTCGAGGAGTGCAGGAAGACTACGGACGTCATGAGTTTCACCGTGCGTTTGGCGTCAGTCATTCAGTGCTGGGAGGGACTGGCTTCCAAGTCTGCTACTTGTTCCAGATCCTACCGTAGAAATGGAAGGCCTTCATCCGCACTTGAAGCACCACAGGAACATTCCGGCGGGCGCATTCAATTCTTCGTGTGTCATGTTTGCCGTCGCCTCACCACGCAGCGCCTGCACTTATGTAGGGTAGCAAACTTTCTCACGCTTCCTGAGTTGGAGGCAGGCCTGCCCATCAGCTGGACACAGAGAAGAGGCAGCACTTGGGGGAAGGGAAAACGCACATGCCGGCACTAAACGTTGAAGGAAACCCTGCCAGTTAAGGGTTTTGAGATCATCAATGTTTGTTGGTGCCCGGACGCGACAGTCCTGTTGATGTATGGTGCGCGCAGAGCTTTCGTAATGGTGGGGAACGGGTTGCAGGACACAATTTCATGATCGTTGGGAGGAACTTCTGACACGTGTGTAGCATGTCGTTGAAAGCTTAACCTAACTTTGTGACGAGTGGAGTTTCCGCAGAGACTTATTATTTAGTCTAGGTGTGCTCGTGTCCCGGCTCGGTCTTCTTTTCCTCTCCGATTGGAGACCGGAACCGGACGCAGTTGAGCATGCAGGGCGAATTGTGGGTCAATGATGTATAATTCATGATGGGATTCAAGGTTGAAGCCCCGCTCATGAAGGTCGGCAAGGCAACTCAAATGATTGGGGTATTTCTTTGTTTCCAATTATATTAGTTGAACCAGCCAACGGGTGGGGGAGCATAGCATACAAGAGTAATTATTGAAATTTTAGTAAAAAAGAAGAGGGGATTCTTCCACGGTACTTTGGGCTTAGAGTTAGAGGGAGGATTGGATGGCCTTGAGGAGGACTCTGTCTTGAGTATCTCCTGTGGCATCGAAGACATTGACCCCGGCTAATCCCTTGGACTTGGCAAAGCGCGTCTTGCGGGCCAAGGATCTCGGGTCGTCGTATGAGATGAAGGCCTTGTTGGATGGGTTGAACAGGAACGGCTGTAGTACGGTATGGGAACAAGAAGTCAGTGAAGGAAATTCAATGGATGAGAAGTTGGGAGTGAAGACTACTTACCGTCCTTGAACAGTGGTCGTAGTGGCGGGTGAAGCCCTTGAGGCCTTTGGTTCCATCAGCGCTAACCAAGCCACAATTCACAAGGTCCTTGAAGAGCATCGTGTGGCCATCTTGCTCGCCACCACATGTGGTGGGTCCAGCGGCCTCGCTGGCGGCAGCGGGGGCTTGGACACTCTTATCAAACTTTGAAAAGTAAAGGCTGGTGAGGTTGCTCTGCCCGGAGAAGGTGGTGGGCTTCAGCTCGGAATCCAGCATGGTGTACTTGTACCCGTACGCGGGTAGTCCTAGAAGGATTTGGGACGCGGGGAAGCCAGAGGAAGTCCAGGTGTTGATGGCCTGTTCCACCGAGAACTTATTGCCGGGGTCATTGCAGGTGTCAAACTGGGGTGCATTGGGACCGGCAACCTGGGTGGAAGAGGGACTGTAGAGGTCATATGCCATGATGGTGATAAAGTCAAGCACCTTGGCATAGGCCTTGTGGTCGGTCAAGTAATTGCCATCCGCTCCCATGAAACCATGGACAGATACGGCCGCAGAAAGGCGGGCCTTAGGACCTAAGACCTCGCGGAGTGTCTGCAGGAATTTCAGTAAGTTGGCCGAGTCATCCTTGGAGAGGATGTTGCCATCATTCCCGGGCACGTTGGGGTACTCCCAGTCGAGATCAATTCCTTGGAAGCCATACTTGTCCACAGCCCTCTTGAAGGCCTGCGCAAATGTTTTCCGGCTCTGTTCGTCGGCGACCAATTTACTGAAGTACTTACTCCCCGTCCAGCCACCTACAGTCAGGGAAATGGAAACCCCATGGGACTTGGCGCCAGCGACCACCGTCTTGAGGTTCTCTTCGTTCTCAATCTTCAGGTCGTCAGTGGGTTCACTACCGGTGGTTGCAACAAAGTAGTCAAGATGGGTGTAAAGATCCCAAGGGATGCTTTCCGGAGGCAACAAAGTAGAGTGGTATCCCTAAAAGCAGAATGGTTCAACACTTTTTAGTGCGAAAATCTCATGGGATAAAAGGAAGAGGGAGGACGATAGCGAGCCCACTTACCGGGTAGTAAACTGAAAGGGTTGGCTTTGTTTCGGCACGGGCAACGAGAGCGCCGGTCTTTGAGACTAGATTTAGAACTATGGTGAGTGCAGAGAGGACAAGCATGGCGACGTGGGGCTTGATTCTTGGCACGGAGAAAAGAGTTTGGGGATGGCAAGGGTGGGCGCAAGCGTGATCAATGGCCGCGATGGGAATGCTTGAATGGTTAATTCTGGTTGGGTATGTCTTGCACTGTCTGGTGTTGGTATGGATGGTGGGAGAGAAGGCAAGGACAGATTGTTCTGTTCTTTATATCTGCCATCCTCATCCATGGAAAGCAGGCTATCACAGCAGCGAGGAAAGCAGGGAGTGGAGAGAATGTCTGGCTGAGGGATTAATATTGAGGGCGCCTTTCCAAGATCTGAGTAGGTGCTTTTAGGGGACAATTATGTTACTGATAAAGCTCTGTTTGAGTGGAAAGTGCTGAACAAAAGCGCTGCTGACTCCCCTTTTATGACCAGAGGACTCGAAGTAAAAGCAAGTACGTTACTTTCAAAACAGATTCTTGATGAAAAAAAAAAAAAAACCTTCAGCAAAACTTTCCGACAAGCCGGCCTCGCGCCGCGGGAAGCTTTTCCCCCGTCGCCTTGTCGGCCTGGCAAGCTGAAGAATCGCACACGCAAAACCATTCAGGAATCTGCGCGTAGGTTGGTAGTGTAAACCAAAGATGGCTCTGCCCATAAGGCACAATCACGATGGGGAAGAGAGCACATTGCTAGCATCCCGATCGTCCACGGAGACTTCCAAGTTGAAGGCAACCGAGGCAAAATTTGATAGTGAATTGATTTTAGAAGGATGCAGCGGCTTTGATTCTCAGAGTGATTTCCATTCACTAATGCATTTCCGATTGGTAAGGAGTATGCTCAATGAAAGCTATGCAACTTAAAGAAATGCCATCTTCAGATGTCCAAATTCGGGACATAGTCAGCTGCCTCATCACCGTTACATATCAGAGAAAACGGGGAGCAAAGGTTGCCGTCAACGCTCCAGTCGTTTGACTCTGTAGCTCTAGGGTGATTTTGGTGAGAGTCTTGTCAATGCAAAGCGGCCCAGTAACCCTATTAATTTGACTAAGTCGATGACAACTCTAGGCGGACCGCTCCAGAATCAGCGTTCCTGAGTAGATTTCTCCAGCTTTGACGACTCCGTCAACGGGTCCTCGTTCCGCGCGGCTTCCAACAGCGGCTTTAGCTGGCGTGACTCGAGAGCCTCCTGGAGGATACGAAAGATGACATTCAGCAGCAGACTGAGAGAATAATATCAAAAGAAAAACAAACTGAGTGAGTTGGAGTGGAACATACATTAAGACAGGCATGATATTGCTGCCATTTGCGGCCACATTCCTTCTCGTACTGGTGCTTACTTTGGGCCAAGACTCGCTTCTGATCGCTGCCCGAGTCGTGGGAGGCGGTGAGTGACAGATACTTCTCAAACCATCGGTTGAAGCAGGCATCGTATGAGTTCTTGAGTCCCGTGCACTTCGGTTCCAGCGAATCCATCTCCCCTGCGCGCCTCGCCCGAGCTCTGTCTCGACAATCTTCTGAAGTGTTGACGATGGGACGGTCAACAGCGGAATGCCTTCGTCGTTGCCTCCGCTCCGTCATGCTGAAGCCCAGGCGCATACATATCAGACGCGCAGCGCGGGCGCCATGTGAATGACTTCACCGCACAATATCACCACATCATTCAGTCACTTGATGCCTTTCTTCTAGCATCAGAGTCATTCTTCACAATCATTTCTTTCTCTACTTTTATTAAGTTGATTCAATCTCCAGGGCCCTTTTCATACATTTTTTACTGTTGAAAAAATTAGGAGTCAAGGGGGGAAGATTTTTTAAATAAAGAATTTTAATCAGACAATGTCTGAAAGAACCAATCAACTCAGTCCACAGGGCTAAAATTTCCAAAAAAAAGATTTCATATTTTCTGGGTTAATTTTGCCAACACCTGGATGCAGTTTAGTTCAAGAACTGATGAGGCTTTAGTTCAGTCTAGTCAGGAATTATTGTTGTGATTAGGATGATAGATTGCTAACTGGGGAATGTACAAAGGTGCGGAGGCTGAAGATAATCCCCCAGTTGGGGAAACCCCTGGCAAGTCCTGGAGGGGGTTACAAGATCATAACATTATCCCCC
>LAVV01010818.1:12249-28471 GCA_001263375.1 Puccinia sorghi
TTACTTTGGTCCGCCTCAGCTTTCCGCGTGTACCATGTCATCAGCGGCAGCTACTGCTGAGACCTGCAGCTACCGCCTCGCCTATAAAGGCTCCACAAGGGCAAGTGATGGAAGATGTGTTGATGGCAAAAGCAGAGAGGAGTAGGATTGAGCTGGTTCCAAGCGGGATCTGAGGAAAAGAATTTTGTGCCAACTGAAGAGATCAAGATTTTTTTGCTGCAGACATGTCACTTACGCAGTACACGCGGTATTGAATTCTGACATAAAACATTCAAGAAAATTGAATCAATCAAGTAAAAATATGGAGGAAAGGGAAGTTTTGAGGAGGGAGGATGAATTACCTCCTCCTGCTTTTAGAGTAGTGTTTCCATCTCCCCATCCATCACCAATCCTTTTCCCACCGGAAATTCAATCTGTCTTATTAAAACTCCCATTTTTAAGCTTTCTCTAGTTCCTTAAAAGTAGTTTCTGCAAGACTACCACCTCTGACAAGTAGCCAATCAGTTCAAGTGCTTGTTAAATACTCTCTTCCAATCCTTCCTGTAAGCACAGCCCAGCTGTCACTTCTGTCTTCTTCACTTGTATATCAAGTAAGTTGATCTTATAGGATTATTTCCTACCTAGAGACTTATGTAGGACCAGAGGTTGACTTGTGTAGAAATACACCTGGTAGCAGAGAGTAATTTCTGCTTTCATTAACTCTCAGCACTGCAAAACAAACTTGCCCAACTGCCTGCAGTTGGCCAGCCAAGCTGTCATCCAAACTCTATGTGTTTGATGTAGATGTTTTTTGCACAGTCACTGTGCAGTATGTACAGTGACTGTGCATCAGAGCTTGGTTGAATTGCTTTTGGAGAAAGGTTGGAGTAATAACAGAAGCTTCCAGCTGGGAGTTCCTGCATATCAACTGCAGGCAGTTGAGCGAGTTTTCCAATAGCTTCATTTTGGCTTTTGTCCTTTGGGGGCACTTGGTCCTAGTAGCATTTGATGCAGAAGACTGTGGAGTCACAGGTTGTCCAAGCAATAAATTTGAAAGTGAGCCCAATTCACTTCCCAGCAAGGTCCAATGGGGTAGGTAGCCTTAGGTTTGGGTGTCATGGAAGGATGTGGTGTAGCTGGATCCAATGAAGTTTGAGACAATGATTTGAAGCAGTTTGAGGACAGATCCATCATCAATAAGCTGAAAATAATTTGATATCAATCATATATTTCCCCCACCCCAAAAAAAAAGTATGATATCACTCACCAGAGACATGGTTAGGTGGTGGGAGAGTGGTGCTAGGAAGTTTTCTGATGAGCTCCAAAAATTTAAAATTCATGCCTGTGTTGGGCAGACCAGATAGGGTGACCGGAGGCTAAGAAGTGTATTGTGAACCCCTCCTACTGTCACTAGGAGGGTTCACTAGAAGATTTGATTGGAAATTATGAGGCTCATCAGAAGTGCTAAAAATGACTTACACATCACTTTTTACATCTCACATTGAGGGTTTGACTGAGTTTGGTGAAGCCTGTAACTAAGCAACAAGTACCCGTTGTTCGTTCGCCTTTCTTTGTCGAGCTGTTTGAGTAGCTCGTTTTAAGCTAAAATTTAGTCGTCGGAAAAAAAAATTCAAGAGGCATCGGAAGCAAAAAAACGCTATATTTGTGAACCACTGTTCCGCAGGATTGACTATGCTGAACTTGGTGATCTCAGGGCGGTGGTAAATTTAGGCGTCTAGTGGACCACAGCCTCGACAAAACAGATTTTTTTTTTTTGTTCCCTTGTTTGAGAACAATGGTGCCGGATTTGAATGAGTTTTTTTATATTTACAAAGGAGAGGATCATGATCTCACAGATGAATTGATACGAGAATGGAGTTTAGATGCTGCTGCAGGGACGCAGGGCGACAATTATAAGGTGTGGCCGGCTGCAGTTGATCATTATAGAGGATAGGAAGTGATCGTTTGCAAGTTTTGTCCAGAGGAGCAGCTCATGAAAATTGCAAGTTCCTTGGCGACTGAAGACCGGGGACAGTCACTTGATGAGGGAGGATGTCATCGAGTCAAGAGGTTGTGTATGGCAACGGCAAGCAAAAAAACATGATAAATCGATGTTTGCCTGCTTCGCCTGCCTCCATTAAAGTCTCGGTATAACTATTCGCAATCGCAAGTCTCACAGGTACTCGAACAGAGCTTATTCGCGAGATCCGGGTGTATCACATCGATTATCACTAGTACTAGTGAAGAGACAGGCCAACTTGGAGTTGTGTGACTGTGTCTAGAGACAAAAGTCGAACTGATCTCGTCATCGCAGCACCAGCGAGAGAGCTCGTCGTCTTCGCAGCACCATCGACAGAGCTCATCATAAAACGGGCAGTAGTAGTCTGGTCGTCCTCAATCTTCGCTCTCCCTAATTAATTCCTCTTGGGAAGCAGAAGACGGTCATCCAACCTCACTCTTTTCACTCAGTTACTTCACTCTGAAAACAACGGTAGATAGATGCTCTATCCCCACTTCACACTCGCACACTCACAACAGCAGCAACAAGAACGTAGCCCACTCACTCACGATCAACTCGAGATTCCTTTCCAAAAACCCCGACTGCCAGATAAATAACTTAACAAGTAGTACACCTTTTTTCTCTTCTCAAAAAAAAAAAAAAAACACAAATTAAAAAAAAAACAAAAACAAATTAGTACATACAGAATACAGCCCTTTTTCAGTCACTCTGCTCGGACCTTCCTCTCTTCCCTGTCAACCATCCTGCAATCTTAAACAAGAAAAGCCACCTGTACAGATTACTTTCTGACCCAGTTCTGTCCATCCCCCCCCCTTCTAAGCTGGCTAGAAGACTCATCTCACCTCCCTCGTCTACAGATTCAGAACTTCCCCAACCATGGACTCCAATCCGCCTCGTTCCTATGACTCTCGAACCGCCCAGACTCCCTCCACCGAAAGCTTGATGGGCCCAACTCCCGGCTCCTTCAGGAATCCAGAACTAATGAGCGGATCGTCCAGTAGGTCCCCTCCATCCTCCTGCTTTTTTTTTTTTTTTTCTCATTTCCCTCCTTCTCGTTAAGCTTGATTATCCCGTAATCCGCCCTATCCCCTTCCACCCCCCCTTCCACTCCTTCCCACTCCCACCTTCATACACACAACTTCAAGTCCCACCACCCCCATCATTCTCTTCTGACCTCCGCTCAACTGATCACACCCTTCCATACATAATAGTACATACGCCATCCATCTCCCATAGTATATATATTATTTACATTCATAGATTACAGTCCTTCTACCATTCACCCCTAGTCTCCTCCTCTCTCTCTCTCTCTCCCTCCCTCTCTTTCTCTCTCTCTTCTCTACCTACGGTCTGTTGTCATCTCCCCTGACCTTAATTGCTTGGCTTACATCCTGAATGTCCTCCTCGCATTCAGCTCCGACAGCTTATGACTCGTATGGCTACCCCTCAGGCGGTGCAACTGGTCCCGACCCCTACTCTCGACTTCGCGAAGCTTACCCCGCCTGGAGCTCGGACTCTCAGATTCCCTTGAGCAAGGAGGAAATTGAAGATGTCTTTATCGATCTCGCTAATAAATTCGGGTTTCAACGAGATTCGATGAGGAACGTCTACGATCATCTCATGATTCAACTTGATGTCGGTCCGAATCACTCATACTCGAAAACAAACCTTCCTCAATCTCCATTCATCTGATCCCTTTTGCTTTCTTTGTTTCCTTCCATCGATTCAGTCAAGGGCCTCTCGAATGTCACCATCCCAAGCCTTATTGACCCTACATGCAGACTACATCGGTGGAGAACACGCCAACTATCGCAAATGGTACTTTGCAGCTCAACTCGATCTTGACGATGCTATTGGTCAAACATCTAGTACAATCCTCGGTACCGCCGCTGCCGCCACCAAACTCAAATCAGCATCTGCAAAATCACTCGAATCTGCTCGTAACCGATGGCGTCAAGCGATGTCGAATATGTCCTCTTACGACCGAATGCGTCAATTGGCCCTCTATCTGTTATGCTGGGGAGAAGCTGCCCAAGTTCGATTTATGCCAGAATGTCTGTGCTTCATTTTCAAATGTGCCGACGACTACTACCGGTCCAGTGAATGTCAGAATCGGATCGAGCCTGTTCCTGAAGGACTGTACCTCCGCGCTGTCATCCGCCCTTTGTACAGATTCTTCAGAGATCAAGGTTACGAACTCATTGATGGTGTCTATTTGCGTCGGGAAAGGGACCATCACGAAATTATTGGATATGATGACATCAACTCGCTGTTTTGGTATCCCGAAGGCATTGCTAAAATTACTCTTAATGACAGGGTAAGCTTGCAACCGCTGGCTACTCCTAGACGCTCTCGTCTATCGGTACTTGGGTTTGACAACCACATTTTAATTCCTTCTTTTACGCTGGCCAGACACGATTGATCGACATTCCGCTTGCTCAGAGGTACATGAAGTTTGACAAGATCGAGTGGCGCCAAGCTTTTTTCAAGACCTATCTTGAAAAACGGTCTTTTGGTCACATGATTGTTAATTTCAACCGAATATGGGTCCTGCACATCAGTGTGTATTGGTACTTCACGGCTTACAAGT
This sequence comes from Puccinia sorghi, assembly GCA_001263375.1. Classification (NCBI taxonomy): domain Eukaryota; kingdom Fungi; phylum Basidiomycota; class Pucciniomycetes; order Pucciniales; family Pucciniaceae; genus Puccinia; species Puccinia sorghi. The sequence continues at coordinate 16,839 of LAVV01010818.1, forward strand.
AAGACACGTTAATTTAATCAATTTTTGCGGGCCGGGTAGAAAGATCCTGATACTCAATCTCCTACTCGCATCCTTTTGATTCGTCTAGCGCTCCTTCCATTTACACCTTACCCAATCAGCGAGTGCCTGCCAAAGCCATGCAATGGTCTGCCGTGGCTCTGGGGGGAGCCGTATCGACCTTCATAATGATAATTGCAACTTTGATCGAATTTTCATATGTTCCCACCACTTGGAACAACACCTCCCATCTCGCCCGACGAGGCACCTTCCTCCTTGTCACTCTCGCCCTCACAGCTGGCCCTACGGTATACATCGCTGGCTTCGACCGGGATTCAGCCATTTCCTCCATCATCGCCATGGTCCAGTTTGGAATATCTGTGGTGGCCACAGTCTTGTTCTCCATCGTCCCTTCAGGCAGAATGTTCGGAGATAAGGTCTCGGGCCAAGCTCGCAAATATTTGGCAAATCAAACATTCACTGCATCTTACCCCAAGCTTGAAACTGCGTCGCGAGCTGCTTCGATTGCGATGTGGTCCCTGGTGTTTTCCTGCAAGTTTGTGGAATCCTACTTCTTCTTAACGCTGAGTTTCGAGAATCCAATACAGGTCATGGTCGGCATGAAAGTTCAAGGCTGTAGCGACAAGATCTTTGGCTCAGTCCTATGTCGCAATCAACCTGCCTTTGCGTTGGCCGTGATGTTCATTATGGACCTGACTTTGTTCTTCTTGGACACATTCTTATGGGTTAGTCACTAATCCGTCCCGCCTTGTGTGTGGAGCAACTCATTTCAACTGATGTGATCACTGGATGATTAGTATGTCATTTGGAATACGGTCTTCTCAATTGCCAGGTCGTTTTCTTTGGGTCTATCAATCTGGACTCCCTGGTCCGATATCTTCACCCGATTGCCCAAGCGAATCTATGCCAAGGTCCTGGCCACGTCTGAAATGCAAGCCCGATACAAACCCAAGGTTCTAGTATCCCAAATCTGGAACGCCATCATCATCTCGATGTATCGTGAACATCTTCTGAGCATTGATCACGTCCAAAGACTGCTGTATCATCAAGTGCCTAGTGAAAACGAAGGAAAACGAACCCTGCGGGCTCCCATGTTTTTCATCTCCCAAGAGGATAAAGGTCTCAAATCGGAATTCTTCCCTCCAGGAAGTGAAGCTGAAAGGCGGATTTCGTTCTTTGCACAATCACTGTCAGTTACTAGTGATCTCCTCTTTTGGCCCACCCACCCGAGCTAACTTTCTTTTTCCCCTTTCAACCAGGACTACATCGATTCCAGAACCGCTCCCCGTGGATGCGATGCCCACTTTCACTGTTCTGACGCCTCACTATTCCGAGAAAATTTTACTTTCTTTGAGGGAGATCATTCGAGAGGAAGATCAGAACTCCCGCGTCACCTTACTAGAGTACCTCAAGCAGCTTCATCCAGTCGAATGGGACAATTTTGTCCGTGACACCAAGATTCTGGCCGAAGAAGCCAACGTTTTCCCTTCGTATGCGTTTGCCAATGGCCAAGGGAACACCAATTCGAGTGATGAGAAAGTTGAAAAGAAGAAGAAAACAGATGACATCCCATTCTACACGATTGGTTTCAAATCTGCTGCCCCTGAATACACCCTCAGAACACGAATCTGGGCTTCCTTGAGGGCTCAAACTCTGTATCGAACAGTCTCTGGGTTTATGAACTACTCCAAAGCGATCAAGTTACTCTACCGTGTCGAAAACCCGGAAGTGGTTCAACTGTACGGCGGAAATACGGAGAAACTTGAACGCGAACTTGAGCGCATGTCCAGGCGCAAATTTCGCTTTGTTGTTTCTATGCAAAGATACTCCAAGTTTAGCAAGGAAGAGGTTGAAAACACTGAGTTCTTGTTGAGGGCTTACCCTGACTTGCAGATTGCTTATCTCGAAGAAGACCGCGAAAGGAAGGAAGGCGGCGAAACCAGAATCTACTCCGCACTCATTGATGGCCACTCAGAAATCCTGCCCGACGGACGAAGGCGACCCAAGTTCCGAGTTGAATTGCCGGGTAATCCGATTTTGGGTGATGGAAAGTCGGATAATCAGAATCATTCCATCATCTTCCATCGTGGTGAATACGTGCAATTGATTGACGCCAACCAGGATAACTACTTGGAAGAATGCCTTAAAATTCGTAACATGCTTGGAGAATTTGAGGATTTTCACGTCTCCAATCAATCCCCTTACTCGACCGCCGGTGCCAAAGAATTCAACAAATTTCCCGTTGCCATCGTCGGTGCCCGTGAATACATCTTTTCGGAAAATATCGGAGTCTTAGGTGATGTTGCAGCCGGGAAAGAGCAAACTTTTGGTACATTGGCCGCTCGATCGCTTTCCTTCATTGGCGGGAAACTACATTACGGACATCCGGATTTTCTGAATGCTATCTTCATGACCACGCGTGGTGGTGTTTCCAAAGCACAAAAGGGCCTTCATCTATCTGAGGATATCTATGCTGGTATGAACGCCTTTGGGCGCGGAGGACGGATCAAGCATACAGAGTACTATCAATGTGGGAAAGGTCGTGATCTCGGGTTTGGTACTATTCTTAACTTTCAAACCAAGGTTGGCACCGGTATGGGTGAACAAATGTTGTCCAGGGAGTACTACTACCTCGGAACCCAACTCCCATTAGATCGCTTTCTCACCTTTTACTACGCCCATCCTGGGTTTTTCATTAACAACATGCTCGTAAGTCTTTCGCATCTCTCTATGGGTCTTGCAAGGATCTGTCTGATTCAGTGTTCGTGATACATCACATTGTCACACAGGTCATCTTCGCTGTTCAATGCTTCATGTTCACTATGGTGTTTCTAGGAACGCTCAACAGCTCACTTACCATTTGCAAGTACAATTCGGAGGGCCAGTTCATCGGATCACCGGGATGTTATAACCTTGTTCCAACGTATGACTGGATCAAGAGATGCATTGTATCCATATTCATCGTCTTTTTCATTGGTCGGTCATATTCTTTTTTTTACCTGTCTGTACCATCCGAATCCTTGTTGATTGCGTTTCCATTTAGCTTTTTTGCCGTTGTTCTTGCAAGAATTGACGGAGAGAGGCGTCATCTCGGCCATCATTCGACTCGGCAAGCAACTGGCCTCTTGTTCACCTGTGTTTGAGGTATTCAGTACGCAAATTCAGTCGCACGCACTGCTTACCGACATGACCTTTGGAGGCGCGCGTTACATTGCCACTGGTCGAGGGTTTGCTACTACCCGAATTTCATTTGCAATCCTTTATTCTCGGTTCGCTGGACCCAGTATCTATCTCGGGATGAGAACCTTGTGTCTACTATTGTATGTGACGATGAGCTTGTGGATGCCGGCGATTATCTATTTCTGGGTATCCGTGTTAGCTCTCTGTCTGGCCCCATTCATCTTCAACCCACATCAATTCAGCTTTACGGACTTCATCATCGACTATCGCGAGTTTCTCCGGTGGATGTGTCGAGGTAATAGTCGCTCACACGCCAACTCTTGGATCGGCTATTGCCGACTTTCTCGAACTCAGATCACCGGCTTCAAGAAGAAAAGACTGGGTTTGCCATCCGAAAAGCTTTCCGCCGATGTCCCGAGACCCGGATGGAAAGTCATTCTTCTCTCACAGATCATGGCTCCCACCTTCTTGGCTATCATATTATCAGTGGCATACATGTTGAGTTTTTTTTTAATTTCACCATCGTGAATATGATATCTAACTCCTTTCTTTTATTGTTGATCACATGATTAGGTTTGTCAAATCGTTTAGCGACCCACCTGTCAATGCATTGCTGCGACTGGCAATTGTATCTCTTGGTCCGGTCGCGTTCAATGCCCTTGTCCTGCTTGTCTTATTCATGGTCTCTCTATTCTTTGGACCGGCGTTATCGGCTTGTTGCACACGATTTGGATCCACCATGGCCGCCATCGCCCACGTTTTGGGTGTTGTCGGTCTTGTTGCATTCTTTGAGTTCCTGTGGTTTATTGAACTGTGGAACATTTCACATGCTGTGCTGGGCATGATTGCCACAATTGCCATCCAGCGAGCCTTGTTCAAAATGTTGATCGCCTGCGTGCTGAGTCGAGAGTTCAAGCACGATGAAACCAATCGCGCTTGGTGGACTGGAAAGTGGTACGGTCGAGGTCTTGGCAGTCACGCTTGGTCCCAACCCGTCAGAGAATTCTTGGTCAAAATTGTGGAGGCAAGCTTTTCACGTCTGGGATGCTTCTTCCTTTGTTCTGACTGCAGCGCCAAGCTAACATTTGCTATTTTCTTTTCTGTCCGCAGATGTCACTTTTCAGTGCAGATCTTTTGACTTGCCATTTCATCATGATCCTGCTATCGATTCCTTTGCTTATCCCATTCTCTAATCGACTACACTCAACCATGCTGTGTAAGTCTTGCATTAGATCCCCATCAATGCCACTTATCTAACTTTGGGTGTTCTTGTGCAGTGTGGTTGAGACCGAGCAAGCAAATCCGACCGCCTATCTTCTCTTTCAAACAACGAGCGCAGCGTCGAAAGATAGTGGCAAGCTATGGCTTACTCTATGCGCTCTCGATTGGATCTTTGATTGCCTTGATTGTCCTGCCGATCGTCTTCAGGGGCTCCTTAGACGAAGCTAGTTGTTCAATTTGTCGCAGCATTTGAACCCCAATCAAGCTTCAATTCTCTGGTTTATATCGTTCCCTTCCCCTCCTTGTTTTGTATTACTCCCCCTTTTTTTCTCTCTCTTCGATTCCCTCTCTTTCTTCGTGGTTTTGGTCCCCTTTGGTTTTCGCTCATGTGGCTTACTAGAGGTCCTGTAGGTCCTGTTTTCATCAGTGTGCCCCCTATCATCAGTATCATTTGTTGAATTCTTCTATCCTGTTAGCTCATCATCATCATCCACAACACATCATCATTATCATAAGCTTGTCTAATCATTCATTCAGTCCTCTTTTTTTCTTCTCTTATTATTAACAGCATATTTCTTTTTCTCTCTCTAGCTCTCTCTCCCTCTCTTCTAATTATTCTTTGTACCTTTTTTCCACATCCTGTTTCTTTCCTTTTTTTTCTCATTTTTGCTGTTGCTTCAATTTCCTTTCGTCCCTCCCTCCCAAAAAAAACTTAATTTTACCACCATTACTACCACTCCTCTTACGCCGCTGACAACTACTGACTACTGAAATGTGTAATTGCTTTTTTTTTCAAATTCACATTTAATGGTATCTACATATAAGTATATATAGATAGTTATATATAAGATTTGTTCCTCCCCCTTTTTTTGTGGTGATGTTTTAAATTTGTTTGCAGCTTTTTGTGTGTATGTTGGACAGATTTTTCAAACTCAAGCTTCTCATCTAAAAGCACTGCTTGAATTATGAACTATTGGGGGGGGGGCTGTATGTCTCACATGTGGAGAGGGGGGGCTGCCCTTGGTTTACAAGAGGACCTCATTTAAAGTATGTGCATACCACATGGGTGACAAGTGAAAGAGAAGATACCCTCTTCATGCTGCACAATCTAAGTGATCACAGCCACATTCATAAAAGGGGGGGGGCCTGGGGTTGGAGCTCCAGATGTTTGCACCTATGCAGGCTAAGGGAACCAGGAGCTGAGCTTTATATGGGTGGGGACACAGCAGCCGTCCCTTGCTGACAGCACCTCCTCTCCCCCAGCCCTCAAGATCATCCATCTCTGGTCTGTGGGCACACAAACCCCTTTGCTGCTCATCCAACTTCTGATGTTTTGAGTTCATGTTGGCTCATCCTCCTCAAAGTTGTGAAAGCTCTGGGTGATACATTTGTCTTGGCTTGCATGCCCATCACTCTTACAGTTGTGCCACCGACTGAGTCAGTGTTTTTATGTTTTCTCTACTTGACTGCATTTGTACAATTTCAGGGCTTGTTGAACCAATGGTAAATATTACAACACAGAAACCAAATGAAAAAAACCCCCAAAAACACAACATGCAAGCATGGGACTCTTAAATACTAAGAAAAAAAATCACTTTTTTATATATTCTTTTTCCCTTTTATTTCTATACTTTTCCATCTTTTATTATACTTCAGACCAAAAAGGTTCTTTGAAATGCAGCCCACCAGTCTTGAAGGTGCAACCCACCAGACATCCCCACAACACCAGGTATGGGTTGCACCTTCAAAACCCGTGCGAAAGGGTGGGTTGCGGGTCAAATCCTTTAAAATTCAAATAATTTTCTATTAATTTTGTTTGTGGGTCAAATTGAGACATATTTGACCATAATAAATTCTTTTCATACAATTTTTAGGGTGCAGAATTCAATGGTAAATTTTGTCTTTCCCAAATAAAATTACTTTGAATATTTTTGGCACTACATCTGGCTTTCTGGATGTTTTTTTTTGTTTGTGGACTGAAAATCAATGAATTGTAATTTTAGTTTATTTTTCCCGCAATTCAATACTTTAAAACACAATGGAATAGTTTATTTCAGGTTAAATGTAATAAATATCCCTTTTTGGGGGTGTCATGAAATCAAAAAGTTGTGACACCCCCAAAAAAGGTAGATTTATTGCATTACACCTGAAACAAGTTATCCCATTTTGTTTTGAACTATTGAAAGTGTGGGAAAAAAAAAATGACCAAAATGCATTGATTGTCAGTCCACAAAAAGAAAAACATCCAGAAATCCAGATGTAGTGCCAAAAATATTCAAAGTAATTTTATTTGGGAAAGATAAACTTGACCATTGCATCTTTCAGCATAGAAAGTGTAGGAAAAAATTTATTATGATCAAATATGTTTCAATTTGACCCACAAAAAAATTAATGAAAAATAAACTGAATTGTGAAAAATATTAAACCGCGACCCACCCGCAGCACAGGTTTTAAAGGTGCAACCCAAGCCTGGCTTTGTAGGGACGTCCGGTGGGTTGCACCTTCAAAACTGGTGGTTTGCATGTCAAAGACCTCTCTGTGAAGTCCATTTCTGCGGCAAGAAGAATCATTACAAACTCAATTCATCCACTGTTGAAACCTAACCAGATGAGCTAAAACACTATTGGCTCACTTTTCTTGTGTTGGTGTTATGGACAACTGCACCACAGAAGATTATCCAACTGAAGCACACCCTGAGCGCAAGAGGAGTAGAATGAAGCATCCANTGCAGAAAGTCCCAGGAAGCTTCTGTTGTTACTCCAACCATGCTCTAAAAGTGATTCAACCAAACTTTGATACACAGTCACTGTGCAGACTGCACAGTGACTGTGCCAAAAATCCTACATAGGCAAACATGTGTAGTTTGAATGGAAGCTTGGCTGGAGGATGCTGATGTCAACTGCATGCAGTTGATCAATTTTTTTTGCAGTGGAAAGAGTGAGATTGATACTTACCTTCTTACATCTCTAAGAAACATTGCCCAACTGACTAATGTTGAGATGCAATACTTTAAAGGCCTCTTTGTACCAACACTGGGCACACTACACTAACGGTAGTGTTAGTGCAGAGCTGCTGACTGTTGGTGTTATTGACAACTGCACCACAGAAGATTATCCAACTGAAGCACGCCCTGAGTGCAAGAATCCAGAGTATGGACACTCCATTTTGAAGATCACGTCTTGAAACTTTTCATCTCATTAATCATCAAGCGCTTCAACAATCAACTCATACCAACATATTCAGCAACTTCAAGACACACCACACTACGACAACTCTCCTCCAATAAACTCCTTGTCCAGGACCACAACTTCTTGGATTTCAAAAATCTTATTGAAGAATAATTGTAGTGCTATCATTAAGGTATCTTTCTTACTTTAATTAATAAATCTATGTTTTTTCTTCAAATATTGACACTCTTTTTATTACTATCATTAAGTTGTTTATTCCTTGTTTCAGAGTGCAATTCATTCTTTCATCAGCTCTATCTAAATAGGAAGGACACGACACCCCAAAATTCCCACATATTGTTCCTCAGCGTCTCTCATTAGTTCTCCTCAAAAAACTCCTTCACTTGTTGGTCATCACTGAATATTGCTCATTCCATCAAAAGCTCCATCTCCAATTCCTCATAAGATCATCAACTTGGCTTCAAATCCACCTTGGTGGGGAATCAACCTCAAACCACCTTTCATTTTTCATTTTTCTTTTCTGTCTCTTGTTCTCTGTTGATCAGCTAATGTTCTTTCTCTCAGTCTTTGTGTCTTGTGCTTTCATAGCTAGCCCTCTTAAAATCAGTCCATCTAGATTGTCAAATCACCCTGGGTATTCTTCATGTTCTCTCTACTCTCTTATGTTTTTCTTATCATCTGATCTTTTCTTATAACAATCTGTTTAATTTTAATCAATTTTGATCATATCAAAAGTCTGTGAAATCTAATTAATGCTGCGCGCTCTCTCTTGAATCAACCAGTTAGGTTTGAAGAGATCTTCATTAAAAGATAGTATCTGCTAGTTCCGAATCTCTTTTTCTTTCTTTTCCTTAACCTCATCAAACTACTCGGCTCACACCACTCAGTCTCAAGGTTCAGCTTACTTTCTTGGTCCTCAACCGACTTTCTTCTTTCCTGATCATGTTAGATCTGCTTCACCAATCATCATTGATCTGTGCTTAACCGCTCACATACACTCAACTACCAGTCCTCAACATTGCTCATCAAAATCAGTCTTGCTCATTGCATCCACTCTGCCTCAAGTGCTGTTTGTATTCTTTCCTCTATCCTTTCTCATCTTGCTTCTCTTTATTGTGTTTGATGCTGAAAGCTCCTTCATTTTTCTTTTGTCTCCTGTTTATTCTAAGTCCTCACATTGAATATCTTTCATGTATCTATTAGCAGTATGATTCCTCTTTCTTTTCTTGTTCTATGTTTCTTTTTCTTTTTCTCATTCTTTTTGTCTTTCTAGTCTGGTTCTGGTTCTTTAGCAATCAATCAAAAGCCTTTCATGATTAACAGTTGAAAGCGCTAGCCAACAAATTGAATCAACAGAACCAGACCCTCATCACGTTGCAATGGACACTATCAATCCTACCATTCTTAAGACGACAATCAAGGCAATCCCAGTTTTAACTGAGGAAAAAGTTTCAAGCTGGAAGACCTGCATCACTGGAGCAAAAGGTTAAAAGCAAGAGCAAGACTTTAAGCACCACCATTTTCACTCGAGAAGATAGTCGATGCAAGACTGGGTCATCACAATCCAAACTCAAGAAATCACTCCAAAGAGAACTGCTGTATGATCTACCCGGAGATTTCAACATTCTCTCATACACATCCAAATGTATTTGTACTAGACTTCAGATACACCTCCCATATGGTCTCTGATAGAAACCTTTTTGTTTCCCTAGACAAAAGCAAGAAAGGATTCATAAACACAAGTTGCGGATCAAATACACTTTGTATTGAAGGAAAAGGAACCATTAGTCTTGAATACAAAGATTGTGTCATCCTGTTTTTTTGAAATCTTGTAATCCACAGTGTCTTAAAAACATATTGGCCTGTGTGAAACTTAATTCTGTGAGCTTATGTATCCAAATGAGATCAAGAAGTACTTTCTCAAATCAACACATCAGGCAGAGAATTGGTAGCCCAGTTTGTAAAAGCAGAACTTCTAGTATAGTGTCTTAGATTCTAGCTAAGGTCGCTGGTTCAAATACTTCCCAAGTTGATCTTTCTTGCTAAATGTCTGGAAAATGCAATGTTAATTTTCACATGTTTCACAATGTCCTGCTAGTTCCAAATATTTCTGTCAATGTATTGTTGCTTTGCAAACTTCTTCTTGAGAAATACAAGCCAAAATTCTGCATCAACCATTTTGATCTTAAGAAAGACAATTGTGTGACTATCACAGCAATATACCCATTCTCAAACTCAAATCCAAACAAAGCCAGCTACCAAATTGTCTCCAGAGAAACTGAAGGCCCAATTATGCATTCAAGGTTTTTTGCAAACCTTTGGAGAATATTTCTTTTTGATATGTTTGCTCCTACGGGGAAGTTTCCATTGTTGATTACTCTCTTAATTCTGGCAATTGATCTACAAATCCCTATTAAAAAATTTGACATGAAGAGTGTGTTTCTGTTTGCGCTGCTCAACAAGGAAATCTTCATAAAAACTCCTCAAGGCTCAAAGCGGAAGGCCTTGTATCTGCATCTTGTCAAATTTCTTTACGGGCTCAAACAGGCACCTAAAAATTGGTATGAAATTCTGACAGCATGGTTCATCAAAATCAACTACAATCCATCTGTCTCTGATTATTTCTTATTCATCCACAAGGACAAGAGCTCTTTCATTTTCTTCCATGTTGATGACCTGCTAGTGGTGGGTCAAACTGATAGATTTGATAAATTGTTTCTATCGCGCTTCCCCAACTCAACCACACACGTTCCAGACATGTTCTTGCGGATGAATCTAAAAATTTCTTTGACTGCTATCAAACTTTCTCAACCAGCTCTCATTGAAAAAGGACTGTAAATTCTCAAGTTGAAGGACTGTCAATCAGTAAAAACTCATTTGACTCCTGGAGTGCAACTTCAATCAGCTACAGAAGAAGACCATCAAGCTTTCTTGGCTCCTGACATCAATTATTGCTCTTTCACAGGCATGCTGAATTACCTTGCTTGTCAAACTCAACCAGATCTAGCCTCCGCGGTGTCCATCTTGTCAAGATTCAATCAGCATCCTGGAATCAGCCACTGGAAAGAATTCTTGCATCGTTGGAAATACCTAAAGGGTACTCAACATTTTGCGCTGCTTCTTCAACCTAAAGCTGACTCTCTAATTGACAGAATCAATTTCTACACCGACGCTACCTGGATTGAAGACCAGTAAACTTTCATCTCTCAAAGTGGGTCTCTTGCATTCTGGAAGTTGTGCCCTATTCTCTGGAACAGCAAGAGGCAGAAAAATATCACTTCTTCCTTGACGGAATCAGAACTCAGTGCTCTCTCCGACATCAAACAAGAAGGACAATGGCTCAAGTACTCCGTCTGTGAGCCTTTTCTTTGGCAGTCAAGGATTTATTCCACTTCCCAGTGTTCTTCATTTTGAATCATGATTGGCACTGGGTTGGCTTGCTGTCAGTGAGAGATTTTGTTGGGGTTTTAGGGTCAGTTTATATGCAGAGAGTGAAAGTTTTTGGGATTTCTGCTGTTGAGCCAAAAATTGTCTCCTACTTTCCATTCCAGTTTTTCTTGCACTTTTCGATTGAATTGTTCTTTCTTGTCTCCTGGGCACCAGATGTTCTTCAACTATTGGGATGCATTGACCAGGTGTTGCTATTTTTCCATATGTAAGGTTGAATACAGAGTTAGCTTTGAAGGGAGAGATTCCAATTGAAATGTGGTCGTGGTTTTCTTTGAGAAAATTCAGTGGTTGGAAGGAGGGGTTCCCAATCATCTTGCTGGTACTGAACAAAGTGGTGGAGGTAGTGTTCAACTGCTTTGTTGGCAATTTCAGACTGTCCATCAGTGCAAGGGTTGAAATCCTAGATTTCTGTTGAGTTCTCTGGTTATTTGTAAGATAAAGATGGTCCCCCTGTCAGATAAAATGGTCTTCAGTTTTCCGTGGATTTTTCAAACGTTGTTCAACATCAGTTGCGCTAGCTTCTTGGAACTCATCGTCTTTGAACACGGGATGAAGTGAGCCATCTTTGTCAGTCGG